>KN882150.1:0-108492 GCA_000934395.1 Fistulina hepatica ATCC 64428
ACCCATGAGATCTAACTCAAATAATGGACTACTACACTGTTGTTGGATTTAACGGACGGACGGACCATCCTCATCATAAACGCACGTTGCTATTGCCACTTCCGTACCTCTTTTTTTCTCTGACAGCCTCGCGTCCCTCACCCCTCGCTTTGCATCGCGCTTCCATTACTACGCCATCTCTACGGTGCACCCGCTCAATATTATTCCACTCTTGCAATTTCCTCTTCTTTTGTCATGTGCCCAGTGTAGACCCGCCCACAACAGGCGTCCGCAGCCTCCCATGACGTTCTTCGGCATGCTTCTGCACCCTCTGACGGCGTTCTGTGCCATTCTACGATGCGTACAGTCATTTCAGATAGTCGTTTAAGCGATTGTAATCGTGCGCATTGCTCACACTGCTTGAGAAAGCGTCCGTTGAAGCATATCACACAGTGCCTTAAGTTCGTCGGCAAGATGCCATCATGGTTTACCTTGTAGACGCAGGGGTGACCCTAGTTTCTGGAACTATGGGAGATCGCGTTTACGCGTGTAATTATTGTTTGGACACGCCGAAATTTGCTATTTTGTGCACTCCAAAGGAACTGGACGACTCTCCCTAACGTCTGGAATTCTAGTTGTAGTTGTACTGCCAGATGCGATCAAATGTGAAATTCGAGATCGTCGAGCAGTTCTAACCCTAACGAATAAAGTAGATAAAGTAGTACATATATATGACTTTTCTTCTAGTCATATTGTTAGCCGATTGTACTGTATTTGGTATGCTACCTTATGAGTCACAATATCCTTCCAGAACGGGATTGACCAAGAAACATTATGAAACATGGCTTCCAGAAGAAAAATATGAAAGAAATTCATTGGAATCATTGCTCAACGTTGTCACAGAGCACGCGAGCGCGGTCGAGTTCCAGGAGAACGACCGGCATCGGCAAGCAGGCGCGTAAATTTATCGTGTCGACCGTGCAAGGACGTCGGACAGGTGTGCCGATCGCGTTGATGAATGATGACGGACCACGGCACTCGAACCATTAGTGCCTCCTTCCTTTTCGAGCGTCTGGAATCTGTCGTCTGGACATCTGCAACATGAAAGGGGGGGGGAGGGGGTCTTTCCAGAATTGAGATCTGACAGGATCTGACAGAATATCCTCATAAATCTCGGAGATTTCGTAAGATTAGATGAGATTTGGAAAGTGGTCCAGAGATATGAAGACGAGGTTACAAAATATATAGCATCCGAGGTCCATCCCAATATGGCATCTCCGCAGCTCGGCATCTCGGCTCCAGCCATTTAGACCTCGAATCTGCAACTTGAAGGCCTTCCAGACGTTAGGGAGAGTCGTCCACTGTACGTGCGTTTTGAATAGGTAGTTTATGTTTTATCCAGATTCACATACTTCATTTATCTAATTACATAAGAGGAAACCATGCAACATTTTGAAGGTCGTCGAACGGGAAAACTACATCCTGTTCATCGTTCAAAACCTTCAAGATATAGGTGACAGATTGAACGAAATCCGCTGACAATGTCGCTATCCCATTGTTGAATTCGAGCGCCAGGTTCATCTGTATCGGTGCAGTCGGATCACCATGGGACTCCTCAACAGGTTCTTCCTCGTCTTCTTCATCGCTATCCTTATAACTGGGGTCCTTTTCGACGTCATCACCATCGTCACCATCGTCATCGCTGTCGTAGACGCCTCGTCTGCGGCGTTTCCGACTGCCTTCAGCACGAGTCTGAGAAGCACGAGGAGCCTTGCGTGCTATTGGCGAAGTACGGTCCCGAGAGAATGTATAGAGATAATAGTAAGGCCCGATGAACAAGAAAATGAAGACACGGCGCTGATTCGGGAACTGCTTGAATGCATATTTGGCCTGTCCGCGAAGCTGCGTGGTGATATCACCCCTCCTGACGATGTTCGAAGTTACTTCTTCATATGCAGGAGAGTCGGCGTCAAACCATTCCACGCCCGGAAACTTGAAAAATTATTAGAGAATTCCATCGGTGTGTAAATAGGCATTTGCTCACATGCAGGCGCTTGACCTCGGATAAGAAGAGGAGCCGAGGATTAGGTGTGTCGTCAAAAATGACCGTCCCGAAGTCTGGGTGTCGTCGACTGTTTTTCCCCTCACTTCCGACATCATCGCCCTTGAACAACAACTGATATTGCGGACTGCTGACGACCGCAAAGTTACTGGCATTTCCAATGCGAATATCGAACTCCTGGAGAAGCGTCTTGTATACAGCGTAGAGGGGCGCTTCATAATAGGGATGGTGCATCCCAAATTTAAGCGCTGCAGTGAGATCACGATGAAACGCCCTTCTGTCACGTTGCAAAATGTCGACCTGTGGGACGGTCCAATGTGATGACGGCCGTACGTCTGACATTCTACAAACAAAATGAAAGGACCTATAGACTCGGAATTGGAAGATGGCCGACCTTGAGTGAATATGAGGACAGGAGAGTCGTGGGCTACAAGAAGCGAAGAAAGTACGCGGACTACAAGGCTACTTCGGTTAGGCGCAATGCAAACCGATGCAAACGTTTATAAATATATATTCGCTTCCGTGGACCATGATGTTATGTGGCGCCATCGGCCTCAAGAGGCCTCAAGGTGTGTCAAGCGAGGATGCATCTGGATTCTGGACAGTGAACAATAGAGCTGATATTGATCATGATAATCCAGTATTTGTCGGAAACTTCTCAAGACGTCCAGAATCTATTGTTCCCTATTGTTCATCGCCTGCAGTAAGAGGTATGATTCTGAAGAATCTGATTCGTAACGACAGTATCATGATGTGGCATGAGAAGAAGGTTATAAGAAAGTCCATATGACCATAACAATAAGGATGCTTACTGTACATTCATCCTAACATGTGGAAACTCTGCGATAGACACATGGAACGTTCCACGGTGGCACCGCAGCCGACCGGAGGATTCTTGCCTTTGAGCAATAACAATTGGAAAATCCCGGCGACGTGTGGCAGATTGTGGCAGAACTTACCGTCGAAATGGAACAGCCTTAATTCAAGACAGTATCAATACCGTATCCATACAGTTGCCGAATCACTGCGCCGGGACCAGCCGAAATTAGCCTACAATAGCTACAATAGCCGGTTAACGTTTAAATTTAACCCGTCGACCAACGCATCATGATTACGTAATCGTTGATACTAGTTTATAAGTAGCAGGCCACGACTCCCCACACGTCCAAGTCACTTTTTGTTTTATCTTTCCCTGCTGGCCACAGCATTATCCTCGTCATCTTACATAGCATGGTAGGATATTTATGGCATTTGATTATTGGTATTAAACTCATTGCTATCATATAGCCCTTTACAGGCTTCACAGGAGAGGTGCGTGTGTCTTGAATTGCTTATGTTTTGTTAATCAAGCTTGCCAAATAGGAAGATTCTCGTGATTTTGAACGGGTTCGCCATTCCTTACCGTCTTGGATTTTTTCCGTCCTGAAATTATTTTTTGTGCCAGATTAGAAGGGAACTAGTCGTGCAGTTCCCTGTGGACGAACTTTCCCCAGAGTTCAAGCGGTCTCGTGAGAACAAGAGACCACCCACACTCCGTTATGGATGGGTCGTCCGCGATCAGACCGGTATCTGGGACTATGCCTTGTCCAGAATGAAGCAGCATGGTATCCGCCCTTCGCGCAAGCTACCAGAAGACTTCGTGCCACGAAATGGCAACTACGTGTCGGAGTTCTTGGATGTGCGGAATGTTCTGGTAGATGAGTCTGGTGTTTTTGATGTAGATTCCACGTGCGTTGTTGTGGCCGACGCAGACAGGAGATGTAAGAAGACTACTAACATCGCTATGATGTGTTCCAGGCTGATGCTCAGTTTCTTCCAGGGGGCTACAGGCTAGAAAGTTTTATTTCTGCATACAACAACTACGTGCGTGAGCGTGACCTCCCGTCGCAGGAAGCGGTCGAGAAATTAGGGTCACTCTTGGGTCTACAAGGCAGGCCACAGTGGTACCTTGCCGATGACTTTGACCTCCGCCCGACGCCATACTATTAAGCATGCGATTTCGTCGTGTAGTACCAGTACAATGATTCGATACATTTGAATGATTTCTGTGCGTGTTTTCTTTCACATTGAGATTTGAGAGCGAGCACTGGAGCCGAAGTGAGATCCTGTCCCACTACATACTTCAAGTCAACACCGGCATGGTCACGAATGCTTCTTAATTGAAGCTTGAAGTTCAGTAACACAGTACACTGTACGATTGCATAATTTCGTGAAAGTGTAGTCTCCCCTAGTCAGACAACTGACCGAGCCTCTACATGAAGGCAAGCAATAAGTTCCGGCGGTTCTATGCAAGGAAAGCGGCTGGGTATATAGCCTCGCAATAGACGCTCCCTCTCCAGGGTTCCGCCCTTCCGTGTGGTGGGGATTATCGCGAGGACTTCCTAGTTAATGAACTCGCTCATACAGGTGCGCAAATCGAAAATCCTGGCCAACACGTCCCGCTATCACCTGCTGTAGGTATATTAAGCCCGTGAAGCCTTGTCTTCCTGCGAATGATTTGCGTCTTTCTTGCTTGACCATTGGGCCCGCACATCATTACAGCACTGGCAGCCAGAAGCAGGAGACGAGGAGAAAGACAGAAAGGCATGTTGGAGGCAAATAGATTCAAAGAAAGGGAGGATGCCAATGCAGGTACTTGGGTAATTACGTATCTACTTAGCGGTCGATCTATCGAACTGGCGACGAAGTGGCAGCAGTGTCCAACAAGTGTTGAGGCCTGAAGCTTCAAGGCCTGAGGCGTCCGGAAGTAGATAAGATAAGAGATAAGCAAATTCACCTTCAAATGGATTCATCGGGTCGCTGAGTCACGGTGAATATGTCGACCCTCTGCGCACGCGATTATCTGTTCTCCAAAACTCTCGTCATCCAGTTGCTTATCCGAAATATAGAAAACACACTAAAACTGTTACGAATTGCTCAGACTGTATCCCGTTTTACGCAGCCATGCGGTGTGAAATGTGCTGCAGCCTGCCGTGGCTGCATACCATCCAGTGCAGCTACTTCGTCCCTGTTCCCAGTTGGGACCATCAAGTTCCTGCTTCGCCACAGTGTTTCCTCGGAAACATCTTGTGGAGACTGCTCACACGAAGAAGATGGCTGGCATCTTTTTGACCTGCATGATGTGTTAGGTCTAGTTGAACTGGCTGACGATCGTGAATTTCTCTCGTTGCTGTCACCTGTGGTCTCGTCTCGTATCCGTAATTTCTTACGAATCACCTATACGACACGTGGACTGTTCCTCGTTCTTCGCAACTATCTGGGTATCCTAAGATCCGCCTTAAGATGGACGCTTCATGTCGAAAAGAAGCTCGCGCAAGTAGCAAATAACCCCCAGCCGAAATTAGTGACGCATCGTGATTACGTGATTGTTGATATAGTTTATAGCGCGGCATGAACACCGCCCACGACGTCCAAGTCACTTTCAGTTTTACCTTTCCCTGCTGTTCACGGCATTGTTCTCGTCGTTTTACATAGCATGGTAGGATATTCATGACATTTAAGTATTGGTTTTAAATTATACAACTCATTGCTATCATGTAGCCTTTCACAGGCTTCACAGGAAAGGTGCGTGTGTCTTGAACTGCTTATATTTTGTCAATCAAGCTTGCCAAATAGGAAGATTCTCGCGATTTCGACCGAGTTCGCCATTCTTTACTGTCTTGGATTTTTTCCGTCCTGAAATTATTTGCCAGATTAGAAGGGAACTGGTGGTGCAGTTCCCTGTGGATGAACTTCCTCAAGAGTTCAAGCGCTCTCGCGAGAACAGGAGACCACCCATCCTCCGCTATGGATGGGTCGTCTACGATCCGACCGGTATCTTTGACTATGCCATGTCCAGAATGAAGCAGTACGGTATCCGCCCCACGCGCAAGCTACCAGAAAACTACGTGCCACGAAACGGCACTTACGCGTCGGAGTTCTTGGACGTGCGGAATATTCTGGTAGACGAGTCTGGCGTTTTTGACGTGGATTCCACGTGCGTTGCTGTAGCCAACGTAGACAGGAGATGTAAGAAGACTACCTATATTGCTATGGTGTGTTCCAGGCTGATGCTCAGTTTCTTCCAGGGGGCTACAGGCTAGAAAGTTTTATTTCTGCATACAACAACTACGTGCGTGAGCGTGACCTCCCGTCGCAGGAAGCGGTCGAGAAATTAGGGTCACTCTTGGGTCTACAAGGCAGGCCACAGTGGTACCTTGCCGATGACTTTGACCTCCGCCCTACGCCTTACCACTAAGGTGCAATTTCGTTTTCCAGCACCTGCACAATGGTTCGATACATCTGAATGATTTCTATGCATAATTTCGTTCACAATGAAATTTGAGAACGAGCCTTTCAACTGAAGTGAGATCCCATCCTATCACAGTACTTGCAATTGAGGTCAACACCAAAACAGGACAATTTGGGGTCGCAAATCAGTTCCTAGCTAGGCTGAAACCAACCAAACAATTGAAATCAATGACAGTAAAATGTGCGGTCCAGGCCACAGAGACGGCTCGTCCAAACTCGCACGGGACACAGGTACACCGATGAGTGTTATCCTCAGTTTGTTCCTGAAGAGAACGTTGACCGCCTGTGGTATGAGACGCACAGACACATACTTCGGAAAGTATCGAGAGAGATATCGCTAAAGGTGGTATTAGGCACAGAAAGCGGTGTAGATGCACTGACCGAGTTCCTGGGAGCAAGTGGCGCTTTCACCAAACAAGTGTAAGTCTCGGCAATACGCGCTCCTTCTCCCGGGCTCTGCCCTTCGTGCTGCAGGAATCGTCGCGAAGACTTACATAACTGACCCCGCCCACACGCGCAGCCTACAGGTGCGCGAACCGAAAAGTCTGCCAGAAGGTCACATGAGCGCGTCTCGTACACGTCGCGCTTTCGGTGACTGACCTGCCCTGGCCCAAGTCCGACGTCGGTGCGGCCGTCACGGTCACATGGCTACATAGGCGTGACCCCGCCGAGGCTTTTCCCCACTTTTCACTCTCGGTAAGCTCAAAGTCGAGAGAGCAGGTAATAAGCTGCCCTCGCGGTGCTGCAAACTGTTATCCAGTCTCGACATTTCCACAGACACTTATCAAGCTTGTTGCCCCGACTTCGTGGGACGGTTCATCGTAGTCTCACTCGAAAAATACCCCGCACGACTCCGGCGGCCCTGCTTGCATGGCTGAAATGAGCACAGTATCGAGTGAGCCTAAAATAAATTCACACTCGTGTATACATGCAAAAGATAAGACCATAGATACCGTGTACATACGTGCAAGCTAGTATAAAAACATAACCACATAAATTACATGATCGATGCGTTATGGGGGATCTAATGGATAATGGTATATTCTCAGACACACGTCCCAGACGCGTCCCGCAACTTTACGCACATCGTCCCATGGCAATGTCTCCACCCGATGCTTCGCATTGGCCCATGCAGCTCTGAACCGTGACGCATCGAAAGGGATATGCATCGCCGAAGGAAAAGATAAGGCTTTGGATAAGGAAGGCTGGGTATCGTCGTCGTCGTCGTGAATAGTATCCTCTGAATCATGCCAAACATGCTCAGAATAAAAGTAATCGTTCGTAGGCTCATCCGCCAGAACTTGAGTAGGTTCTGACGACGGCCATGAGCGAGTATCAAGAGTGTCTATGGACGGTTCATCGAGCCATTGCTGAGTGTTCGTAGGAGCATTCATCTCTGCGGTGCGCAAGGCTTCCAGCCGCATATCGAGGAGCGCAGCGAACGCGGCGTCATCGAGCATTCCGTTGTGGAACCCGTGGCTTGTGTCTGACAACCTCCACATCACCATGAAGCACAATGCCATCGCGATGACGCAGGTTAGCACAATCAACATATTTGGCAAGCTCTGGAAACCCGTGCGCGGGGGCGATGCAGGGTGAAGAGCAATCGACACTTTTGGATAGAAAAACTCGCTCAGCGAATGATGTAGTAAGCGTCGACCAGCAACATAGACCTGCTCGTAAGCGAGGTTGGACTCCAGCATCGACAGCCGCAGACCTAGGTTCAAAATAAGCAAATTGAAAATGCAGAGAGGGGTCTGGTTCCACCTTGAGTCTCTATATCAACTACCATTTTGCCAACAGGAATACCAAACGTAGGCAACAGCACATCGAAGGTATTAACATTCGAGACCTCCGTGCGTACGCAATAGTCGACGACAATCATGGCTCCAGGCATGCCCTCGACATGGACTCTGATCCAGCTAATCCATTGCCGTCCACCACCACCACCAACCTCATACTTAACAGGTATATTGTCCGCACTAGCGCTTGTGATGTCAACATGCAAATGCGAAGACAAGTCTACTTCATTCTTCTCCGAAGAGTGACTTGCATCGACGGCCACATTGGCTCCCAACATGCGGGCTTCGGGATTTGCAAGACCAAATTCTACCCATTCCAGAGGCCTGGACTGCGCATCAAAGACAGGTGCAGGAAAGCACAAGCGCACGCTGTAAGCATCTGGCGCTCGTTCTCCTGCACGTAATAGCGGGGTGACCGTCGCAGTCACACAGGACAACATACGAGGGCCTTCGAAGACCGGTCGAGGATAGATTGGAGACTTGGCTGGCCCCGGATTGTGGACCAAAGCACCCCGGCCCGGCGTGAGCGGCCGACTTACAGTAGCGACCCTCTTAAGAGCAATGCGCCCCCCTTCCTGACCACATCGTGTGTAAGCGCCACGTTGTAGCACTGTTTTCCGCGCTTGTGCGTCTCGATGTATGTCGCCTGACAAATTGAACACCTCTACAAGCGCATCCGCCTCGTTGCGCACAGTAATGGAGGTCTTCTCGCCGTCGGCTGCGTGCACCGTAAATCTCGGAAGCACGACTGGTGTGGTCTCGTCAAAAGTGTCGTTCGGCTGCACACGAGGAGCGACGATGATGCTCCCGGAGATCTTGAAGTCGAACTGATTCTTGGCAGGCGGCAAAAGGTCGTTCATATTGACGTACAAAGTCAATGGCATGCTAGGATCAGTTCGGTCGCTGGGCAGGGACGAGACGGAGGGCATGTCAGCAGACAGAGACGACGAGGATGCGTCAAGTGAGAGCTCGCCGCCCTCTGGTAAAGGCGCACGCAGCAACGACGGGGACGAGGACGGAAACTGTGTGTGAGTAGGAGACGGCGGGGAGAGAGGGTCCATGGAATCGAAGCGCGCGCCGTTGGCGCGCGGGCCAACAGCACTAAGATCGAAACCAACGGGACCACTGACGTTCCACTCTGGTTTGTCTGTCCACATCACATCGCAGCCCTGTGCAATCAGACCGACGTCGAGGCCGAGCATTGTCGCGACGCCGGGGAACCACAGATCACGACAGACGCCTTTGTATTCCACATCCATTGTGATACCTCCTCGAGCACGTCCAGTCACTGTGCATGTCATGTCGCCTTGTGCAGTCTGTACACCCACCCGACGCCGCCCTACGTCACCAAAGACCACGGTCTTAGATGGTTTCGCCCAACGCACCCGAAGGCGTTCAGTGCTGGGAAACGAGCCTCGCAAAAAAATGCCATCAGCCGCAGTAATATTGGCCTCTGAATCGCTCGACTCGTCGTCGGCGAACTGATTCGTTGAGTCGTGTTTGTGAAGGGAGCGCGAAGATGGTCGTGTAACACGCGGGTCGGAAGCCAGATCCCATGGCAGGCTTTCATCGTCGGACGAGAGCGACGCAAAAGACGAGCTAGTACTCTCTGGAGGGAAAATGCGAATCTTAGCGCTATTGTGTAGACATCGTGGTATTGGTATCGATAACTGAAAAAAAGAGATCAACTTGACAGAAAATTAACGTATTTTGAAGCCTACTAAAAAGGGATAGCGGGGAGGCTTCGTGGCGTACGGCACCCATGCACTTATCGCAGCCATGAACTGCATATTGTTCTTATCTCCACCAAGCGACGCTCGTCTGGACTTGGTCCGCACAAAGGTGTCCTCCGAATTTTCAGAGCGAGGTGGAAATATTGTCGGCACAATGTAACAGATATGATACGAGCTAACAACGATCTGGCCAGTGTACTTCTCTTCAGCCAGGTGCGAGACACGACTGGACGATGCGCCATTGCTCCTGGAAGAGGCTTGTGGTGGAGAGAGACCGTATGCAGTATGATAAGTTGTTGTCGAGCGTGGGGGAAGCGCTAAGGCGCGAGCCGCGCTGTGTAGAAGCGGGTAGGCAGTGCCCGAGAAGCTATAGGGTGCTGAGTTGTGGTCAAGCGGGTGGACTTGACACTCGAGAATTTTAAGATTCTCCTCTGAACGCGTGTCAGATCCATCACCAAACCTGAAAACGCGTTGATCTCACCCAAACACAATGGTATTGTCGCGCCTGGGGCCACATCGTAAGGCACAGAAAGTTTGAAATACATCTTCACTGAGGCACCATCCTTTCCTTGCTTCGCCTTGCCGTCTAGCGCGACGCGCGAAACAATGTTTATCTTATGCAGATGCGCCGTAGAAATGGTGGAGTTCGTGAAGTTCGTAGTCGATGTGGGACTCTGGGGGCGCGACGGACGCGCCGTGGGCGTTGCAGCCGTTAAGTCGCGCCGGTGGCGCGACGGTGCGGGCGTTGCAGGCATGTGATGCGTAAATCCGTGAGAGAACAAGTGTGAAAATATGTGAAAGAGGGCGTGAGATGATGAAGGTAAGAGGCAACCAGTTCAACAGGCGTCCTCAATTGTACTCGCGTTTGGTCACGCCGTCGTCACGAACCACACGCGTCCAAATCGGCATTACTTGACTAGACGGGCACACTGCTTATCTCAGGACTTATCAAGAAAAAGACGGTATCGTCTCGAGAAAGGAAGGAACGGACATACACTTATATATACAGGTGCGCATGTCACATTGGTATGCTATGTAAGAATGGAGAAACACAAATACGTATGCTCTCGGGCGAAAGCGCAAGGTAAACCGGTCAAGACATGACAACACGACTGATAGCGACGATATGAGAGAGCAAGAACAAAGAAGAAAGGCCGGACATGGCAAGATCGCTAGCTGGACGGATGACTGCGACACAATCCATCGTAGAAGTCATCAAAACCAAGACGTCCACGAACCGGAACAAAAGGACCGGCTAACCACAGACTGAACACCAAGACAGAAGGCGGCGTCTGCGACGGAAAAACGGTGTGGCAAAGCTGCAATCAATTTACTTTCGTTTGCCTTCTACCCGGTTGTATCGTTGTGCATGCTGGTTTGATTGAGAAGCCTGGAAATCCTTGCGACGACGAAAGAGCAAAACATGGGGTTCGGGAGCTATAGTAGAAATCATATACGGGCGATGAGGCACGGACACGATGAGCCGATGAAGCGAAGATAAAGTAGCGGTAACTCACTGTGCACTTCATAGTGTTCCCAGCCGAGGCTTTGTGTGATGCCTATTCCGCGCCATTCGTGTTCCTCCAAAAGACGAAGTGTCCCAGATTCGTCGGGATTGAAGAACTCCCTCGGTATCATCTTCAAAAGTGGTTTCGGCAGAATAACATGCCGGTACTCGTAGACGTCGTCAGAGTATCGGTCGGAGTAATGAATCCTGGAAGTGATCATCAACATCACAATCACTGTGACAACTGTTTACTCAAAGATTGCAAATGAATTCGAGCCACTCTGGAAAAGAGAACAGCGACAGGAAATAGCGGCGAATATTCAACGGAAACATACCTCTCGATGTATTCATCAATTTTGGCGCGCTCGTCCTTTGCAGACCCAGCCTGAGCATGCGCCATGGTTGACTATAAGCAACTAATAAAGATATGTGACGCCAACAGGGATGGCAGGAGTGCAGAAAAGTACAAAGACAAGTTACACTGGAGATCTAGCAGGAAGCGGACGGAGTAAACGATGCCACGTGCCAAGTCGCCGTGATGCGGTCAAGATCGCCGATCGTAACTTAGTGCGACCCATGATGAGAAGCATTATGCAATGTCGTACTGAAAAGAAAACGACCATACCGGGCACAAGGGCCTTTATAATTATCTGGTTGTCTCTCCAACATCCCGTAGTTTATGTGTTACCACCAGTGCCCTCAACTTGAATCCGATAATGGTAAAATTTTCATGGCCTGGTCTACATAAACTGTTCTTGCATGTTCTGGACAGCAATGTATTTCAAGCTTGTTAGGCGGCCGTTTCCAAAATGTTCTTGCAAAAACGGAGTCGCTTATCCGCGAATTCTCCAGTATAATCTACCGACGTCGATCTTGATATATGATACACTCTGATACACTATGTGCTTACATAAATGCAACCCCATTCCACACGAATCCACGGACAAAGTGGGACAGAACACAAGTCGCAACGCAAGCTAGCAACCTCAAACACGCCATGCAAATCACAACGTATTAAATATTGCATAGGTTACACCTTGGGTTATCCGATATTGGTGTCGAGCAGGCGTTCATACATACAAATGTCCCTCGAGTTCTGCGGTATCATTGGCCAGCATCTAGCCCTCTACACGGGTATAAGAGCAGGGCTCTCGTACCGCAAGTGCCCGGCTGCTGCTTCTCAGTGCTCATGTCAGAGATTGGACCTCGACAATTAGCGCCAATCTCCAAGCTACAACGAATGCAATCCCGGTCAGTGAGATACGAAAGCACGATATCCGCTCATACTTCTCCTCCTCCCTCTCCTTTACTAAATTGCCGAAACAGGTCCATCATGCACAGGATTTGGCAGTCACAAAGGGGTATCGTCCATTGGGGCGTCCATTAAATCGTGCTTTCCTAAACGTCGTCGCCCTTGATTCCACCGCCGCGTGTACTGGCGTGCCCGCGCGCCAAATACATCACAGCCGTCAAATAGGTTCTCCGGCAGCTTATCCTTTTTCAGATCCCAGGACCGGATGCTTACACTCTCACACCGATCAAGGCACACAATAAGCATGCCGAAGCTGAACTGGAGGACAATGAGCAAGCAGCTAGACATACGACAAAGAATGCAAAAGACAGAAGCAAGTGTACACGTCAAGCAGAAGTCACTGTGGCTCAAGAGAAACAAAAGAAAAAAACGTACTGCATCCGCAAGGAGAGGGTCCGTGCACTCTCCACGCAGGACCTCTGGCGCAGAAAAGGGCGGCGTGCCGGGGTGTATTTGTTCGACATGTGGTGACGGCAGTTCGATGGGCGCGTATTTCGTCTGCGCGTCCCGACGTGATAGGTATACAAAAGGATCGACGGGCTCTGCATCTGGTGCGCGGAATATCGACAGCGCCGATACCGAACGCCCAAAGTCCAACAACTTGACCGTATCTGAACCATGCATCACATGCACGTTCATCAACGATAGATCCCCGTGGCTCAACCCGTACGAGTGCAGGTGTGTAAGTCCGTCGAGAAGCTGGTTGTGGTAGTCAATCTTCTGTGCACGCGTGAGCTTCGGCCTCGCGACGACGACGTCGAACAACGTGCGTCCTTCGATATACTCAAGGACCATACCGACATTCTCGAGACAGCCGAGGAAAGCACATATGTTACGATGCGACCGCACTGTTGTATAGACTCGAAGCTCCGCGAGGAACTGAATGGTCACGTCCGATGCGTTGGACTTGCGAAAATGAGCTTGTGGGATTCATATATCAAGTGTGTCAAGACACACCTGCATCTCGCCATTGATCTCAAGCTTTCGATCGGGACGATCAGTCTTTGAAAGAATAAAAGATCATGAAAAAACCCAACCTCTACTACATCAGGCTTTTTGACTACACACTTGAATATTTCAGATGCAGATCCATGAGCAAACGATTGTAGAACACGTGTAGGATTCGGTGGTGCAGCGTAAGCAGTGGGCGTTGGAAAGGAGAATATCGATGTTGGATGACGTGGCGGTCGATATATTGGTGACGCCGCTGGCTCCATTTCACTTGCCTTGCCGCCATCTTCACGCGCTGATTGTGGAAATGCGCCGTTCTGTGGATAACTCGCAGCTTGTGAGAAAGGATCGTAGTTATGATGCGCTTCGTCTGTGGGCGTGAAGGTGGCGCTGACAATGGCGTTCTCCTCTTGATCCATCTCCACTGGGGAACAGCAACTCAGATATAGCTGGATCTTCTATTCTCACGATTCTTCTCACTCACCCATCCACCAGTTCTTTTTGGAGGTCAAAGTGACGCGCTTAACATGAAAAGGTGCTGGCATCGGAGGCGATGCATCGGGGGCTGTCGAAGAACCTCCAGCTACCATCGGAGCAGCTGTGTGAGTTCGTGCGCGTTGAAATGGTGGCGGCTGTTCCATCGTGGAAGACATGGCCCAATTGAATAACAATGGAGTCCCGAAATAACAGAGCTATCACAACAATGATGTTGCCGTTGATCGGCGATCAAATATTTACCCTGAAACACCGTCACCGCGTCCGAGCGGCTTAGCGGCTTAGCAGCTGCGTTCGTAGCTTTCGCCCAAAGCTTGGCCTCCGGTTACTCGATTAGTCTAAGAGACCATGAACTCTCCTCCAGAACCTGCTTCACCGATTTCTTCTGGCTCGGATACCCCTCCCCCAGAGCCGAATGAACCCCAGCCTTCGAAGAGCGTGAGATCCTCTGCCCCTGGGGGCGGTTCCTTTGGCAAACGCCGTTTCCCAGGCAGCGGTTCTTTTGCCAGTGCATCATCGACAAGAGATCCAAAGTCCAGACGTCGCGATGATCCACGTCGGGGCACTGCTTTTGATGACATGAAAGAACGCAAAGAGAAGGATGAGATGGTGGACGTCCAATGGGTTGATTTCTTCCGTAAGGGTGCGTGCCTGTTCATCAAGCGCCGTAACTTTCCACTTGATAAGCTTATCCCATGCAGAGCTGGGCGATCCGTTTGCTAGTGTATTGATGAGCAGGCGCGAAAGCTGAATAAATGATGGCATGTAATAGCTGTGAGTGCATGTCGCTGATGGTTTGCATATGGGCCACCAGACGTCCGAACACTCACGCAACTTGCATACAGAATTGTACACTGCACTGGATCTGACGGGTTTGACTTTCGCAGCAATTCACCAACTTTGTACATCAACAATCACATTCACAAAGTAAAAGCACATTCAATTTTTTGTAAGTCCGTTATTGTCCATGTCATCTCACTCCCAATGTTCCCCGTTCATTCGGGTCGCCTGCTGTGGTCGTGGCCTTGAGCGAGATGGAGCCCTCGGATAATACAAGAACCTGGGTTCCCCGAACCAAAGGGTCCTCTCACTCAGTTGATTCAGACGATTCAACGATCGTGAAGTCGTTGGAAATGTTGCCAGAGTCACCATACACTGTTGAAGGATAAATGGGTTTTATGTCAGCATCCTACGAAGAAAAAAAAGTCCTTGACATACGGGTAATTTCGTAGCTGTCGCCGGTTGAAACTTCGGGAACAGTCACCTCGACATAACCAGTGCGGAGGTCAAAGTCCGAAGCAAGAATTACTGTCAAAAACATGGTTTTTAGCGTTGGTCCTAGCTATTCCATGAAGGTCCTTACTGCCTAGATTGTCTCCGCCTTCGTCCAACTGCACCTCGCCGGCGTTAGAAATGACGACGGGTGCGTCCGCTGTTTCCCTGTTACCGAGCGTCAACATGTGGCCCTCGCGACGATCGACGCACCGGACACGCACCAAGTCACATTGACAATTGTACCTGTGTACCACACAGTCCCCGTGGTCGGGGAGATGATGGTGGGCGACCATACGTCTCCGAGTACGCCTAGAGACAGCGCAGACAAAACAGAGGCGAAGAGCAGTTTGGCTTGCATTTCGATTTTCGAGTGCTAGTAAGCAAGGTACGAGGTTCTGCAGGATCAGTAGGGAACGGGGAGTGACCGGTGAAGCTGCAACCCTTTTATACGCAGTGTGGTCGACTTGGGTAAGCACTTGAACGGCCAACTTGCCCGTGTTGCTCATCAGCGAAGGACATCCTACTGCGCAAACTCGAGGCGACATCACGGAGCATCTTTGGAGCGACGACATGTTAACTTGTCTCAAGTGTTCCAGTATACAGCGGCATCGGTGCGGTCGTCCTTCTCGAGCCAAGCAAGGGCCTCTTGCAAGTTGCAGCATCTTCATCTCCTCGCTTTCCATCGTATCTCAGCCGGAGGGAAACTGTCGCTGCCAATCTCAATACTTGTATGTACCACAGTAAGTACTCGCTGTTCTAGTTTTCCCTAGTTGCGTTCGGCGTAGTCTCCGTGTGAATTTTTTGCACGGAGAAATGTGGATATTCTCATAGCGGCCCAGATGACCCCGTCGAAGAGCATGTGGTCCTTCAGCATGGCCTTTGCAACCTCAGAAGGCTATAAGGACTTCCGTATTTCGTCAGCCCGAACAATCGATGAAACTCCACGACATTCGCCTGGTCCGGATCCCAGGCGGGAACATGCCAATCGGCGGCCGTCTTGTCTTGGGGGTTCGCAAAAAGCTGGATCCTGAGATGTGTTTATGTAAACTAAACCAGTGCGTGTTTGTGATGCAATTTTGCGCATAACTTCATGTCTCTGCAGAGGAAACCGATTTCCCGGTTGACTTTCGCTTGCAAGGAGTTTTTGTGTCAAGTCAGCATATCCAGGGATTGCACGGCGCAATGATTGTTGTACGCCTGAACTTGCCGAATCTCTTGAGTGGTGCCATTAGCATGGCACGTCTGGAAGACCGGAACCATCCGTTTCACGTACCTATTACCGATGATATTTTTTCATTGTGGATTCGCTCAAGTTTCATGGTCGGGCTAACATTCCTGGCTCACAAAGACGGTCGTGCGGAAAATTGTGTATCCTGGAAGCTCAGAGGTATCACCTAGCGGTGCCGACGATGGCCACAGTACTGCACGGTGTGTATCAGAGGCGCAGTGCCATTCAGGGCATCTTCGATTACAGGTTTCGATTTTCAAGCAAGCAATGAACAGAGTCCGTCGTGATAGTCAATTTCGTGATGAACCTGTTCGTTATGCGGTCTCAGCTCAAAGCCATGCACAGACGCTACCAGCATGTTTTCTGTTTACCATGATAAGCATCCTCTTGAACACCATCGATTACGAGGTTCATGCTAATCAAGTCGTGCTAGACGAAGATGGTGGGGGCATGTCGGGTGACGTGCGCAAGCTTTTCGCGATGCCCGCGCGTTCGAGTCGATTGCTGCGTGTGCGCTGGACGACGTGCACAGCGGCGCACATGCCCCGCCATCGGTGCGATTTCATTTCCAATGTGCTCACATGTTCCCTTTCACTGCTTTAGTTACTTCCCACTTTCGATTGGTAACAGGGCAGACACAAGAAAAGTCCAGCTATCGAGGAGTAAAACATTTACTCGCGCTATCGGAGAGTCGCCTGCATATTCCAGAAGGAGGACTGACCGTTTTCTAACTCTTGGACTTGAACTCATGAAAGGGGGCCTGCGACTATCTCCGTGATGTTAATCACGTGATCGCGTTCTCTCCCAACTTCCATTCATGGCAATATCGAAACCTACCCTTATACATGCACTTGGCTGGTGCCTTCACGTCAAGATTAGAGCCTCGCAATGATGGCAACTTCAATATGGATAACGGTCTTGCACACGATAACGCACATAACCATCGTCTCACCGTCAACTCGCCGAGTCTTATGCATAGACATCAACGTGTCCCAGTCACTGAAGCGCAACGCGCGCGCGCTTGGTGTAATATAGATGCGAAGATACGGCATTCATCTTGCCTCACTGGAGTCCTAAAAGACCTCGACATTTCGAATGATGTCCATCATCTTCGCGTGCACAGGAAAATCAGGTCCCCATTCGGCGACGAGAGGGGAATCATCAACACTGGTGAAGTCCTCTGAGTTGAATCCTCTCCGCTAGAGCATGTGTTCATTTACGTAGATAACTTGTCGTACGACTTTCCCTTTTGTCTCAACTGGTTTTCATCTTTCTGAATATCATTTCTTCAGGTGCGTGTAGATCAATGTACCCACGCCATTGCTTGTCGCGTGAGCTCGTGCGAGGCTGTTCATCGGCATTCCCATGGGGTTGAAGCCAATCAGCTTCATTCATTCAAGTATTCCTATTGACCCAAGTATTATTGACACCGGTCAAGCTTTCGGAGAAGGGATCTTACCCTTCTGGCGGGGCCATTGTACAAAGAACCATGCCCACAACCGCCTAGCGCGGCCAAGGGTTTATCATGGATTCTGATGTATACGCGCCGCATGGCAATGTGTACAGGTAAACATCCGCTTCAGCAGTGGGTACAACTCCAACACCGAGTGGAATGCATTTCATCTCTTTCTCCCTATAGATATTCTGCCCGGGGGCGGTTGTACATTCGCTTGCATGAACCGCGCAGGGTTGTACATTGCGAGTCCGATACTCGCATCGTACTGGCCACATACGGTAGATTGACGATGCAGTACCTGTGGCGCGAACGAAGGAAAGTGCCTGCTCGCAAAGATAACTGCATCAAGGTTCGAAGTATCGTCGGCGCAATGCAGGTACCGTCGGGAAAAAATTATCCGTCGGGATGTTTTCTGGAGGTAGCTGCGGTCGCTAGCAGATCATCGCTCCATTGTTGTGTTGTCCGTGTTGCTGGCTCTGTTTTGCCAATCTCTTTCCTTGTCTCGTTCGTCTCTCTAGGGAGGAGTTGGCGGGCTCCGCCGACGTTCCTGGCTGCTTCGTTGCTCCTGTCGGATGAGCGTGGTGTCCCTCCTGTGGGGTAGGGCATGCTGTTGAGTCTGTCGCAAGATCGTTTGGAGACGGCACAGTATATTCCACATTGTTCCGCCTTTCAGCATCGTGAGCGCCACTAGCCATGGCTGCCTGCTAAAATATGGCTGGTTAGCAGCTTGGTCTGGTGGTCAAAATTCGTGTCCAGGCGTCTGAGAATATCAATCATCAGTGTGCCTCGATATTTCGGGAGTGAACCGTTCCTCTTGTCTCTTAATTGGCATTGGCTTCGATGCCCAAATATAGTCTTTTGCACAACTTCCGCGGTTGTTTCGGGCTCAAGCTCAAGCGTCGAACCTTGGATTTTTGTAGCCCATTGGACAGCGTGTTTTCAGTGTGCTACGATTCAACGGTCAGGTATCTTCGGACATTCTACTCCATAGTTCCGCCTGCTTTTTTTCCGTAACGCGCATTTCTCCGTGTGGGCTGCCTTTTTCGAAGGCTTAGCAACCTATAGAACAGCATATGTGCGCGATTGACAGGGCGCTGAGGGCAGGGTTCGACAATGCCCAAATTGGGATGAACAGCACTGTGTGTTGATGCACCCCCATAACGCGGGCCTCGTGGTGATCTGAGTCCTATATTAAGTTTGTATAAGCGTGGACCTTCTAACCATCCGTGTGTGTGCCTGAATGTGGCCCAATTTTCGGGAGAGCTCAGAGTGCGGTAAGGCTAGTTGCGACACTAGAATAGTGAGGTTGTTCATGCACTTAGAGTACTTAACTCACGGTGCACCTCAGTAAGGTGAACTGTAGTAATTCGCGATCATAGCTGAGAGATGCGCAAAGTGCGGGAGCGAAATTTTACGATTAGGTAGATTAGATTGTACAAATGGCGCTTCGACGAATACTTGGTTCATCCATTCATTTACTTTCATCTTAACCGCAGCCGCACCATACAACGTCAACGGAAGTGTCCGTGAATGGGCGATATTCCACTTCTCCGAAGCTGTGGTTTTCTTTAATGTAGGTGCACGAATCTATGCGTAGATTGGACAGAACCCATCCGTTGGACCAGTGAGTCAGGAACAAGCTACTACAAGCCCCGGCCAGAAGAGTTACGAAATTCTGGGCCCGGCGATAACGCGCGCGGTTAGGGCTCATGATGCAGCACGCGTGGTACGCGATGAGTTCTTGGGCAACATCCTGTTGAAGGTCATGATCAACTACGCTGTAGCGGCGGTGCCGGAGACTGGTGGATGGATATCGGTCTGTATCGATCTAACATCAGCTTACATATGTAAGTAGTATTTTCTGATGAGAATGGGTGATCATATACAGGTCGCACGCCGAGAGTCGCTGTCCATCCCACCCTCCAGCTGCAGTCCGAGTCGACATTTAGAGTCGGAAGGTTGTAGGCGCGTCGTCACCGAAGACCTCTCCGATGATCACCGCTGTTCAAAAAATGACTACTGTCCCAGTGGCGGTCAGCCGCCAAATCCCCAGACGCTGAGGACAGCGGTAAGCGAGGACAACGGTAAGCGCGGGATGAACTAGCCTCTGATATGGGTCTCGCCTGCCCGAAGGGACGATTGCTCCATAAAGAGGATAAAGGCCGAAATGTCCTTTTTCTGTTCCCCCCTTTGTCCGCGCACACATGCCATTGACAGTTGCAGATCGCCGGCGTATGTTCTTGTTCTCTGATCTTCTTGCATTCGCGATCGGAACGCTAGCTTACTGTTGTTGTTCCTCGCCCTGACTGCGACCAGCGTTTACCAGGCGCGTGCTGCCCTGGCCATTCCATATACCCCTCCACCCGTACGGAAGCCGTACCTTATAAAAAGAAAGCGCATCCAGCTACTGGTTAGCTGCACGCCAACTCGTTCCTCAGTTCGGTGTCCTAGTCCTTCCAGACATCCCTTCATAGGTCCCGTTCGACAATGGTCGCGTTCACCGCCGCAGTCGTCTCCGTGCTCTGCTTCCTGACCGTCATCGCAGACGCATCTCCGCTGAAGTTCACGTCTCCTAACAGGCAGCCGCAGAGCTCGGGCTCACACCAACATCTTGTCTTCCCTGTCCTGTCCAGCACCGATATATGGTGCAAGATCCCGCTACTGAGCAAGTTTCTGTGTCCCCGCACCAACGCCTCCTCGACCGTCGCTACAGACACGAAGATCGGCACCGCCAAAGGCTATCTCTACTCGACCTCGGGCGTCACGCGATACCCTGTCAAGTACGCGTCCGCCAGTCGCTGGCAGGCTTCGTCAACTATGTCGGTCTGGGACCTCCCGTACGTGTTGTTGCCGTTATTGAGTCTTGTTCGCTGTCCATCTCGCCATTGGGGATGCGCGGTGTCCGTCGTTTTGTATGTCCGCGGATACTCATTGCAATCTCTATTTACAGGAACGACTCGGACAACGCCACCGCCCTTCCCCTCGCTTGCCCGCAGACTGATCTCAACTCGACGGACTATGCGGAGGACTGTCTGTCCATGCTGATTTACGTCCCTCCCAGCGTGACTTCTTCGAGCTCGGTCCCCGTTCTTGTCTGGTGAGTCTTTTGTTGTCCCGTAAAAGGATTGGCTGATCGTATGACCCATGAAACTAGGATTCATGGTGGTTCATTCGTCATCGGCTCGGCCACGCAGGCTGGTCTCGATGGCTCCGACCTTGCCGTGGCAACGGATTCTATTGTGGTCGTTCTTCAATACCGCTTGGGCGCTGTACGTCTTACCCTGCATTTCGTTGATGGCTGGCAACTGATGTACACCTGCAGCTGGGATTCATGGCGCCCGACGGTTCGACAAATCTCGCCGTCAAGGATGTCATCAACGCTCTTGAATTCCTTGATAATACTATTTCCTCCTTCGGCGGTGACTCGTCTATGATTACACTGGCCGGTCAAAGTAGTGGTGCGGGCATGATTCGCGCTCTTCTCGCTACACCGTCCGCCTCGTCGTACTTCAAGTCGGCCATCCTTCAATCCGACCCCATGGTACGTCGTTCTACATGTTAGTCCTCTTGAAAATATTGTCTGACACTGGACCAGAACTTTGGTTTCCTTAACACGAGCACCCAAGAGTCGATGCAGAGCTACTACAATGATCTCGTTGGCTGCTCTTCCAGCGACACGTCCTGCTTCGATGCGCTGTCTGTCTCCGACATTCTTACTGCGGAGACGACGCTCTATGACAATGCCGAGAGCATTGATGCATCCGCCGGGTCTGCAGAGCCCATCCGACCAGTGCACGATGGCACCCTCATCACCAGCGCGCTCGATCTCACGGTCGCTTCCGACTTCCCTGCTCAGACCAAGACGATCTTGCTCTCGAACGTCAAGAACGAGGCTGGCCCGACTATCTACGGAGACTTCACTTCTGTACTGCCATCCTCGTACTTCGACATCATCACGGAGGAGATGCTCGGTGACCCGCGCGCGACGACTGTCGAAAATTCATCTTACTACACGACGACGGCAATCCCTGCCTCGGCGGACGACGCGCGCGTCTCGCTCGAGGTTCTCGGCACCGACTATATGTGGCGCTGCGCGACGTGGTCGTTCGCGGGCCTCTGGGCGTCCAATGGTGGCACCGCTTACGTCGGTCTCTACACCGTCGGCGCGACATACCCTGACAACGAGGACATCCCGTTTTGCGCTGACGACGGTGGTATTTGCCACGAGGACGATATTGAGATTGTGGTATGTTCTGGACCCTCCCCCACTTGTTGTAATAACCAGCCTGATCGACATGCGCACAGTTTGGCACGGTGTCGGACCCAACGACTGCCCAGTCGGACCTTATCACGCAGGTGCAGGCGCGCTATAAGGCTTTCTTGTACGACGGCACCCCCAATTCTGGTAGCTACACGACCTGGACGGCAGCCACTTCGACTGACATTAACCCACTTAATCTCGGCGGTACCGATACGATCGAGACCGGTGCCTGCAACATTAGTTTCTGGGGTGACGCTGTCGAGTATGATTATCAAGTCTATTATATCTAGACAGCGTTATCTCTTTCATCCTACCAAACAAGTCTTCTCTGGTCCTTTGGGGGTAGATATTTGACATGGACTATTGTTATTAACTTGCATTTAATTGTTGGACCTTCCCAGCTGTAGCCTATTTACCCATTTCCAGTTCCCTTGTTATTGTTTGTTTCATGACTTGACAACCATGTAGCTTTACGTACCCTCGCCGATACGCATGTTCCGATGTGTTTCCCTAGTTTCCTTGGTTCCCCATATAGCAATAATTTCTTCACGATCAGGTCTGCCTTAGACGAACTTCGTCATGTGTATATACTTTGCTATGTATACCATCCTTAGTACTTATCCCAATTTAATAGCGGTCGTGTTTTAGTGGCACTAACAGGTATCCTTTTGCCGTGCAAGGCCATGCAAGGCCAATAACAAACACCTTGACAATTGGTACGAGAACAAACAATTACATGATGGCACGATCCACGTCTAGTGATGTTGCACATTTGCCTCTTGGAATCTTTGATCAGACGAGTTCGACGGCGCCGCTGTGCAGCCAAGCATCGAACTCTGCAAACCAGTCATCGTCCTCCTTCGCAACTGCTTCCAGATCAACGTCTTTGCTGTCGCCCTGAGGAAGGGGTGTGTCGGGCTGGGAATGTCTGAAAGAGCCGTTCCTATTTTTGAAGCTACTGTCGTCAGACCAAAGGGAAGTCGTGCTCAAGTCAGGCGTGAGAACGGGGACGTCGCCGAGTTGATCAGTGTGTTGTTGGTCAATGCGAGCAGGAGAGGTCAAGTCAGGAGTCGCCCCAAAGTCGGTCACCAACTGGTCATAGATATGGTCTTGCTGGTCGGAATCCCAAAATAGCGGTTCATCCTGGACGAATGGACGAAGTTAAACAGAAAATAGACAAAAGCAGAGAGAAATCTTATTGGCAGTCACCTCGGGTTCCTCAACCGCCGGCGACGACAGTGAAGAATCGCTCATTTCAATGACGTCGATAGGTTCGAGCTTGGGCTTGACGTGTCGAGGGGAATCATTCTGTCGAAGTGGTCGCTTGCGCTTCCCAGTACGAGTACTAGCAGTCACTTTCTTATCGCAAGAGATCAAGTCGCCAGATTCCAAGAGCTCGTCAGGGGCATCACGGATAAGAGCATCAAATTCAGAGTCAGAATAGTTCGTCGTTTCGGAAGATAGAGGCTGTTTGGTCTTCTTTGAAATTGCATTGAGGATATCGAGTGGTTCAGGAAATTCGTCGTCGTCGTCCTGCAGCTCTTTGAGGTTGTGGCCAGAGTCATCAGCTTGTCCGCCGTCGTTGTTCAAGTCCGACCAGTGAACATCGAAATCCAGTTTTCTCTTAACACCAGAATGTGCTAACTTGATGCGCTTGCCTTCAGGTAGCTTCAGGTTGCTACTTACGCCCGCCTTCTCGTGGAGCCTTTCTAGTTCTGCCAACCGACGATCCGGAGGTCGAATCTTGTTCTTGACCGGAATAGATTTCTTAGTGGAGGAAGATGTGTTCTTTTTCGTCGTCGACGGCGTTGATTGCTTTGCAGCGCGGTCAGGTCCATCCTTCTTTGCAGCCGAGGGCCGCTTATGTGGTGGCTCGTCCAGGCCATCACGACAGCTTCATGATATGAGATGTATGAAAATATAATCCAGATGACACGCACCATAGATGTCGGCATTTGGTCTTGTCTTTGCACGTATGGTTGCATCTACAGAATATCTGTCTCACCGGATCTTGTGCTCTTTGGATTTGCAACTCACTCGTATTTTCCGTCAGGTCGCTTGTTAGGCTGGTCAGGGCGTGTTCTTTGGATATTCTTTGTAGTAGTAGTCTTCGTGTTAACACGGTGTCCCTCGAATGATGCCTTATTGGGAGCCGCTGACAATACCTTGTTTCGGGGGATTGTCGATACCTCGTACGAGCCGTTAGTGGAACAATCCAACAAAGCTTTGACAGGCGGTGCGCTGGATGGCAGCTCGTCATCTTCGAAGTCTTCCTCGCTCAACCAGAAGCCTTCCATTTCTTCAAGTCCCTCAAGATCACGCTCCTGGAATGTATTCAACAGCTTGCACTAGTACGAACTTGAAACGCAGACTTTCAGACTCACCAGGGCTGTCAAAGGCCGTGTATCCATCGTCGGAAATTCGGAGGGGGGAAGATTTGGCTTGTACACCTCGGTTACGGTTAAACCAGCAAAGCTTTCCTACGAGAAGTCGTCACACCTAGATTTACCGCATAATGAAATTGACTTACGGACGTGATGTAAACGACGACGGACTGACTAGGCTTCGACAACTCGAACTCAAGATCGTACGACTTCTTTTCTGCCAGTTGACGCGTTCTGTGGGCATCTAGCATGATTCTCTGTTCGAGTTGACATTCACGAGAGACGTACGAAATTCTTCTAAAGTCGATGAAGTCCATGTCTGATGTCAACGTCAAAATTGCCGTCATGTCGAAAGAGCGGGGGCTTTTGTTATTGCTCTTCGTGCGAGGAACCAATAGCCCGCATTCAATATTCAATTCCACTTGTACAGGCTTCTTTCCGTCGCTTGCTGTAACTTCAATCTCCTTGAGTTTAAGAGCATATTGGGGCATCTCGTTCAGTGAAGCAATAATCTCGTGTCCAAAGGGAGGTTTCCGATTGAGAAGCTGGTATCGTTAAATGAGTGATTGTCACGGTAAACCTGGAGGCCGCTGCAGATACATACAAGTTCAATACGCAGAGGGTTTTGTTTACGCAAACTCTGCAGGGAGTTGATTCCGTGTTCCGCAAGTACTTGCAACCTGCGACCCATATAACGTTTCCTGGACACAGCTGTGAGATCATCACTTACGACTTTTCGCCTATCTGGGATAGTTGACGCAGTACTACAGGCCGATCTTCCCATGCTTTTGCAGTGAGACAACGCAGGCTGTTACAGCATGCTCGAAAAAAAAAAGAGCCACGAATTAATAGAGAATAATACTCACGCATCAAGACCGTACTTCAGTTGCGCGCCTCGTTTACGAACGATAGCGACTTCGATGACAGCCCGAGCGACTCGAATGACATGCTTCCATATGGCGAATGCTTCGAGACTAGGTTGACTGTCGCCGCTCCTATAATCAGGCGAGTTGAGGGATATACCTCCCAACACAGCCTCATTCACTTTAACGGACATGAAACTGGGTCATTCATGAGAAGCCGCGCACCTGGATAAGCAAAAAGACTTTGTCGCTCGTCTTCTCCACCTTCTTAACTTCATAACGTATATCATTGTGTCGACGTAATTTGTTGAAGACCTGTGCGTCGTATCGTGAACCGTAACGGATGCCCGGGAGGGAAACTCACGGTCTTCTCGGAAGCACGCAATTTGTTTTCGCCCAGTCTGGATTTTGCTGCTCAGGCCACAAGACGGACTGAGATGTGATTGCCTTACTCTTCTGCCGTTGCGATCATTTCCATCTATAGGACGTTTTAGAAGGATGCACGCAAGAACAAGACGTGCACTTACAACGTCTCTCATGACAACCTTCTTAGGTAAAGCCAAAATCAGAGCCATAGTCGACTGTTTGATGTACAGCTGACAAAGCCACGTTAAAGGGAGTAAGGCGGGGTTATAAACAACGCTTACCTTGCTCATAATATCTCCATATTCCGTGGATTTGAGCTCCCCGAAGTCACCACCATTGCCGTTCTCGTACGTGATCAACTTATTGTTCTTGAGCTCGGCGATGCTCTTGAGGACCAAGTCATCAATGCATTCTTCCCAGGTCTGGCTCTCTCCTTTGTTGATCGCGTAGTGCTCAGGGTTTTGTCGCACACGCTGGAACAGAAATGAGCTCCGTAGCCATTCTTTCGCCGTCCCCACGGTCGTGATGGTACCAAGGCCGATTTCAGAGTTTATGTGCTCGCAAATATTAACGTGTAAAGAGCTTTCGATGACCGTAGTTCCTTTTATGAGTGACCGGTACTTTCCCTCCAGTTCGGACTCGCAAAGGATGATAGCCACCCCGTCCTTATCTGCTTTGGATCAGGTGAAGTAGATTGACATGTCCTCAAGCAGCTCACCGAATTGAGGACGTCCCTGACGATAATTGAAATAAGATCGAAAAAGGATGGATGAAGGAAAGACGCACAGCGCGACCGAGCATCTGAATTAGGTCAAGATCGCTATATTCGACAGATGAATTATTTTGGAATATATGGACGCCTTTGACCACGACGGTGTGCGCAGCTGTGGGACGTGCCAATTAAAAGCTGTCGTCTTTGGAGTCGAAATTCAATGACTGACGAAGATTCACGCCCACAGCCAAGGTCTACACAAATGTCGATAAGCGGACATATTCAAGCTGTAGCATTCATTCATCTCACCGAGGTTGCGACCACGACGCGAAGGTGCTTCTTCAAAAATAAATCCTCAATCATGCGGCGGTCGTCTATCGCAAGCCCCGCGTGGTGCATCCCAACACCATATTCGGCTAGTTCTATTGAAACGTGAATAACGAAATCCACGTCGTCTAAGCTTCACTTACCTGCAGCCCGCTTGTCACGAAAATTAAGGCTCATTCTGCGCCATGTGAATGCCAACATAACCAGCTAAAACGAAAGCTCACCTCCCAGGTTTTGTCCACGGTAGCTGTTTCTTCTTAGTCTCCGCGTCCCTGTAGTCCTTCATCAATTGTTCCGCCGTCGAGAAGACCCCTGGGGATTATCGATGACGAGCTGCAGTCACCTGCAAAAGAAATAGTTGCCTTACCTTTGCGAGTGGGAACGAAAATAAGGATAGGTTTGTTTTGCGAGTACATTTGCAAAGTTTCGAAGAGGCGATAATCCAGAACTCTCGCAAACTGGAAATCGTTCTGATGCTTCTGACGCGGAATGCCGACAACATGGCGCGTGAGTTTACAGGGGCGAAACTCTTCTCCGAACTGATATAACGGAAATTAGATCACAATCGAGTTAATTATTTCAAAAAGTCTACCTCGAAGACGGTTGCAGGAAGATCACGACTCCGCGATCGTCCCACCCAGGATGCGATATCGCGGATGTTTGGCACGGTGGCGGACACCATAACAAAACGGACCTTCGTTCCACGGGCCTTCATACGAGACACAACAACCTCAAGCGTACTTCCGCGAGACTCGTTGAGAATATGAACCTAGACGAGTCGACTCTATGCAATGATCCATTAAGAGTCCACTCACCTCGTCAATGAGGGACAACCGTATCTGAGATAAAATAGAGCCGTGTTGTTGCCTGCGTAATGGTCAACTACCATGGTGAAGGAGAAATAAAAATCTATGCATACCAGTTACGCGTGAGACTGTCCCATTTCTCCCCCTGGCTATAGTTAAGCGACGTAGCGCGGTCCATTGAAAGATCAAGCCTCACCGTTGTGATACTATTTATGGCAAACCAATAAGAAAGAGATCAAAGAAAAAAAGCGAGCACGTACATAACTGAGGCATGCTTTGCATCGCTCCAGGCGCCTTTTCCGAAAGTCACAGTGTCACCCGTCAGCTCACAACCTAGTTCGGAAATTTCAGACCCGCATATAGCTACGGTATCGACAAAAAATCCATACATTTTATTCCCATAGGCTCAAATTTGGCAGACCAGTCGCGAAATCTCTCTGAGCAAAGGGCCTATTGATGATCACGGCGATGTACAACGAGTATAGAGACAAGGAGTTCACCTTTGTGGGCGCAATGTAAACGCTTTTGACTTGCTGACCACTCTCGCGGGAAGCACATAGCATCCGAATGACCGCGAGCTCGAAAAGAACAGTCTTGCCACTACCGGTTGGGGCTGCAGGAATGATCAACCCGCGAACATAAAAACTGTTTAAGGGGTATACTGTACCACTGATGACCTGAGAACCCATAAGATGGTAAAGCATATTTCAACCGACAATAAGACTCCACACGTACAACGTTCTCGTCGGTTTCGAGGATCTGAAAGTAGATGATTGTGATATAAACAACTGAGTTGGGGGCGAATACCCACGAGTTCGAAGCACGTAGACTGGACGGCATTGAAGACGCCGAATTTGAACATGGAACGGTACACATCCGCTATGTTGGAGGCATGTGATCGGAAGGGAATATTTGTCGAGACGTACGCATTATATGCATGCGCAGAGTAAGCCGTTTGAGATAAAAGCGCAAGAATGCTGCTCACGCAAGTCTGATACAGGTCTCAACCGCGTCCGCGAAGCACTTGGGGTGTGACCTTGTCCTCTACCGTTCAACACATGCTGATTAGCTGACGAATTACTCATGCACGCTTGTGAATTCGGTTGCCCAGATTTGATACTCCATTCCAATTGATACTGGGTAGGTTGGGCATTGTTGTATGCGTCACTACAGCCCTCCACGTTCTGTGGCGCGCGATTTACTTGGAACGAGCGCGGCTGAAAGTGTGAGAAGGTGTCATTACTCGACGGATTGTACGCTGAATAATGTCACCAAGGGCTAGACGTTCTTCTGTTGCATTTAAACGCACCAAATTGTGAAGCGATGGGCTGCGAAGATTTCTGTATGTCATCCTCATATTCGTCGTCGTACTGCAACGGGGGACGCCGATGATTCATTTGCGTGGGGATGTCCTGATAGTCCGCCTCTTCGTAATGCAATATTTCATCTTCGTATGGCTTCGCAACTCTATTCCGAATATATGCGTGGCCCTGCGTCTGTGGGGGGCATGGCGAAGACGTGTCTACCAGCGGCACTGAGGAAGTGCGACGCTTTTGAATACAATGTGGATTTACCGATGACATCTGAGTACTCTGGGTCAAAATACTCCTCATGCTGGTGAATGCTGTTATGGCTGTCGAATTCGTTGTACGGAGATGTGCCTGTCGTGTAGTCCTCGTCTTCAAGTCCACATTCCCGTGCGAGTGTGGCAAAATCCATAGTAAGACTAAAGCGAACTCGTTACTTTTCAAAGCCACAGGACGAAAGAAAGCCGTGATAATCAAGAAAAAAAAGTGTTGAGCTGGACAAGAAATAAGCAACACGGTCAGTCAATGAAGGTCAAGAACAAGCAATAACATTGACAAGCAAAAGACCAAAGGCTCAGCGCTCAGTCTGAGTCTTGTGACCGCATATGATCATCAACAGCGCGGTCATCAATAGTTGCGGGGGAAGACCGAAATCAATTGATCGGCGTTATGTACTACATAACACAATGCACCCATTGACCGCCTTTAACCGCCTATACTTTATAAACCACCCTCACTTTGGTGAAACTACCATCATGAAATCTCACTCCCACTTGGACAGCTTAGAACATGAAAACCAGTCAATAAAGATACCGCGCGGGCTTCTGGCCAGAAGTCAAAGTAAGGATCCAACCATCTGTAGGATGACTACGACCTGCGCTATACAGGCGTACATCCTGGCGAACTGTCGCAACACAGCACCAGCCGTGATGCACAACTCCATACAACCCACTTCACCGTGACGACGAGAAACGCTGCATTCACGGAGAAGCACGATCATAAGTCTGTGAACTCCGCATCGAACGCCTTCTGGGAAACATTGCCCTGGCGGACCTTCTTGGCCATACGCTCTTCCCGGGCAAGGGCATCCCAATCGTCACCATCATCATGGCTGCGGCTGTTCGAACGTGAACGCTTTCCAGCAAGAGTCCCGCCACCGCTCATATCAGTATTAGGGACAGCGCTTGATGCACCTTTGCTGGCCTTCTGTTGCGCATCGTGCCACCGTTTTTTCTTCTTGCGCTTCTCCTTGCGTTTTTCACGCTCTTCCTTCCGAAGGCTCTTGTTACTCCATGCTGCATGGTTCTTCTTTTTCTCTTCCCACTCGCGCTTCTTGTGCTGATGTTCTGCTTCGTCTACAGGCTTTGCTGCTAAACGTTTTGCCTCTTGCGCAGGGTCGGCATAGTTGTACGTAATCCACTGGGGGAAGGTCAGCGTCAATATCCATAAATTGATCAGTAGTCCGACACGCACATCGGTATCGGCATCTATCCAGCCACTGTGATCCACGTTCTTGAGTTCCGGCATTCTGGGTAGACGCAACAATCCGTAGCTTTTGGCGGTGCCAATGAGGTCGAGATCTTTGACGCGAAAAATGTACGATGCCTCATGCTTAGAGTAGGCGCGCACGAAGGAGACGAAGGCCTTAACAGCCTATTCATGAATAAGTTCTGAACGTTATCAGATGCAAACATTTCGACTTACCTGATCATGTAACGCCCGATCCGAAAGTAAATGCTGTCTAATGCGCTGGAGATCGGCAGTGACGCGGTCGTCTTCTAGTCTGTCGTCTTCGATGCATTCCTCCCCATATGTATTCCCATCCGGTTGAATACAGGGGTGCCTCTTGAGCGGTATTTTCCGGACAGACATCAGGTCTAACAATAGCTCAAAAGGCGACAACGGTTATCTGCACGTGGTAACTTACCAACATACTCGATTTCACGGCCGACGAGCAGGACATATGCCCGGCCACTGCGTCCAGCTCTTGCTGTACGGCCGCAGCGGTGAGAGAACACCTTAGGATCGGAGGGTGGGTCAAACTGGATAACGGCGTCTAAATTAGGGATATCAAGACCCCTAGCCGCGACATCGGTTGTAAGGAGTACATACGGCGCCGCTGGTGTGGCAACCGTTGTGGAAAACGTGTTCAAGGCACGAGTCCTGGCTGCGGGAGGTAGCTGCCCATGTAATGAGAGAAAAGTGGCGAGCTTCGGATGCAGATGTGTTAGGACTCGGTAGAAATAATCAACGCAGGCTGCGGTGGAGAAATAGACAATGAAGAGCGACGATTGATGGCTGTGGTTTTCGTAGGAAATCACACGCGCCAGTTGTATCAGCTTCTCCGACGCACGACATGATAAGTAATAGTTTTTTAGGCTAAAAAAAATGGTAAGCAATTGATTCGATACTAGTAAGGAAATGTATTACTTGGCAGGTATCCTTCGCTCTTCGATCAGCCCCGTAGTCACACCTTGCTGCTTTGCTTGGACCTTGACCACCACACGAGCAGGGTTACGAAGACCCACTCGGACAAGCTCAGAAAGCGCATCTGTCATTGTTGCGCTGAAAAGACCAGTCCGCCTTTGTTTAGGAAGATGCGTGATAATGCGCGTTAATGCAGTCTGGAAACCCAGGTCAAGAAGTCTAATCCATGAATCAATCGAGGAGAAATGTGCTTTGGACTGGAATACCTGTCGGCCTCATCTAGAACGAGTACTTCTAGCTCCTTCGTACTAACAACATCCTGACCCTTGCCCAATAGGAACTCCTCAATCCTTCCAGGGGTACCGACGACGATGTCCGAACCGCTTGACAAAAATTGTTTGACTTCATCGGCCGGGGATATTTCTTTGGATGAGATGAGCAGGAGAGGGTCCTGAATTCGCGCCATTCCATCCTCTGATGGCTGAGCGGACAGGAATAGCTTAAATATCGAGTGGATCTGTGTAGCTAATTCCCTAAACAACTTCAGAACCGTTGATCCCACGTCAGAAGATGAACTGACGTACCGAGTAGGGCTGATGATCAAAGCACCTATCTCATTCTTCTTGAGTCTCGTTTCCCGCCGCAATAATTGTTCCAAAACGGGTATAACGAAGGCGAGAGTCTTCCCTGAACCCGTTACCGCCTCAACCACGACATCTTTGTGCTTCATGAACAGAGGAATCGTCGCTGATTGCACCGGTGTCGTACGCGCATGTCCCATGGATTGTATGACATCAAGACTGGTGGAGTTGCTTGATCATTGCACTATAAAGAGAGCTACAGAATACATACATCCATGAAGTGAGAGGTACAGGCAACGATGTCCAGGAACCAGCAAATGCGGTCGATGTGGACATGTTTGATAACCAGCGTTTTCTCGTTTTCTAAGTCGCGCCTCGTAGTAGTAGTAGTAGTAGTAGTAGTAGAAGTGTCCTTGCAGTTCGATCGGAGGGAACCATTTGTTGATATCACGTGCGCGTACAAATAAAACCAAATTCATCAAACGCGCTCTAGATCTGTATAAGTAAGCCTAATAAGGCGAGATCTGAGAGATTCTATATCGGGACAGATTTTACTATTCTGAAATTTTCAAATATTCATTAATCATTATTCACATCATGCTACATACAGGCACGCCGACAAGAATTTCCGGGACACCTGTACGTCTATCAATCGGAATTTAGTGAGTCGCCATGTGGTGGTGACCGGTGAAGCGTTGGTAAAGTCCGCAGAAGTTGGACGCGCTGCGGTCCGTGGTAAGTACTTATCGATATCGCTGCTGCGGTTCCCAATAACTTTTCTCTTTCTTGTCTTCCTTTTCACTTCTTGCCGTCATTTTCCCAGCAGCTCAACCGACGCACAATGCACTGTGGTCTTTGGGCTGCCTTGGTTGCGGCCGCGCTTCCGGTCCTGGCAGAACAGATCCCATTTCATACCCACGATGACCGCTGGGATCTCAACACACCTCCCGACGTCAATGCGACGGGCCATCTCATTTTCGATACCGCCAGCGCGCTCCTTCAGCACTGGCCCAACACCCGACATCGCAACGGTGAGTGCAGTTGTTGTCACGGAGGTTCTAATGTCTTATCTTTTGTATGTATGTAGGTCATTCCCTCGTCCGAGGCACGGTCAAGCCAGGAACGACTTTGTATCATGCAGGATCAACTAAGCACGGCGAAATGCCCACCGTTCCGGAGTGGACGGCCACCGACCCTGAACACTCCCTTCTTTTCTGCAGGGAACGCGAGGGTGCCGGATGTTGGCTCCTCAATCTCGTTACTGTCAGGCCACTGAAGGTGCTTTATTTCGACGGAAGTAGTGCAGCCAAGATGGATCTGGGCTCCATGGATTCGCAAGACATCGTCGCGTGGGGCGATGTCGTCGTCGAACGCGCAAGGTCTGAGAGAGAGCGTATAGTCGATCTCTGCGCTTGGGGCGCCGACCTCGATGTCGACGGTTTTGTCAGGTCCGTGTCTTGACTCTTATCTCTTCGTATCTTTTCCGCAGCCTGATGTTTATGTCTAAATACAGAATGGAGATGGATTTGTGAGTCACTCACTTTCATTTCCCGTTGAGCGCAATATTTATAGTTTGCAGCGAGATCATGCTTTGTGATTTTGCTAAGAGTGTCGAGCTTGCTTCAGCCCTCAATCTCGCCACCCCCCAAAAGTGGCGCCCTGGTGGTCCTGGTGGCGGTCCTGGTGGCCCCGGCGGTGGCGATGGTCCTGACGGTGGTCCTACCGGTGGTCCATCTACATCGACATCTGACGTCGACACTTCGTCCGATAGAATTAATCTCGCTAGACTTGACCTTGAGGTCATGCAGTCAGGTTCCTGGCACAATCATTACCCCGGCGACAAACGCGTCCAGCTCGATTACTCGCAGCTCATTTCATTCTATGATACTTCCCTCGTACCCAGCTTGGTGGCGGCACGCTTTGGAGTGGAGCGTTGGGACCACCGGATCCTGAATATCGACCCAGCGGACGTGACGGCAGTCATGGCGCGCCTCAACGCGTCGATGCGTGGCGAGTTTCCGGGGAGCGAAATCGACTGGGAGACGCTTATTCGTGTGATTGTTGATCGTTATGGCGATCGTCTGGAGCTTGTCGATTACTTACTTAACGTCACGCTTGCGTCCGGAGGCGCAGAAGAGACGGCCGCCGCCGCGCTTCGCACGCAGGATGAGCTTCGCACCATTCTTGCACCCTATATTCTATACACTGCGAAACCGTCGGACGACACATCGGTAACAGATCTGTCATGGGCGTCGCCCGTGTACGAGCAGTGCACGACAACGCATACACGTCACATCGTGTCCAGCCCAGTTCTATCCTCATCCCTCAATCCCTCCGAGCACACCTTACTCCGTGCCATTTTCGAGACCACGCGCGAGATATGCCGCGTAACAACCCGCATGTGGGCGACGGGTGTCGTTTACGGCCTTGATGCTATGCTCACGCCCGACACTCCTTTCACCGAGCGTGGTCAGACAGCGAGTGCGCTAGCGGGTATTGCGAAAACATGGCACGATGAGTTAAGCGGCCTACGCACGTGGCTCGACTGGCACGTCTGGGTTAAGTGCCAGCCAGCGTGCTCTTTCGAGGAGTTCTGCTACCTTCCGACGTGGCCGTTCCTCGGTGGCGGCGGTCCGGGCGGCGGCCATAGACCGCCAGGTGATGGTCGCAAGGCGCCTGGCCGCGGGCCTGAACAAGCTCAGGGCAGCGACCCCGTCTCTGCATCGAGTGAGGAAGACAACTGGTGGAAGCGGCCCCAGCCGAAGTGCGTTCGCCGAGTAGCGCCGTTCGATAGTCTTAAATAGATATCTCGTCTCAGCCTTGTCCATGCACTCGTGGAATATTATATAATTAGTATGGCCTTTCGTCCTCTGCGTATGTGCTAATATTTGTGTGTCTTATATGTTGCCTGCTTCTTTACAAGTTTACAAAGATGGTTTGAACCATGATTGTATTTGCTTCTTCGATGGTTTCCACGGCCGGTGAGACAGACACCGCTTTTGAGAACTACCAAAGTAAGGAAGCCACGGTCAAGAGTTTGCAATAGGTGGGATAGATACACAAACAAGTGAAGGTAGTGGTACACGTAGTGTGCTGATTACAGGGATGCAGATTGCGCCGTACAATCAATTGCTCTGCGCGGTTTCTTTCATCTTCTGCAAGGAACCACCGGCTTTGGCAAGACTTGCGGGATGCGCCAAAGTATAAGTGCCATAGACTTCGTTCTCCGGTTCCTCTTCTGTTCCAGGAGCACCGTAGCCGCCGCCACCGGGAGTCTCTGAGTACAAGACAATATCAGCTTGAACAGAATAATAATTGACAAGCAAATAACACACCGATGCGAATACGGTCGCCGGGTCCCATCGGGCACTCGTTCTTGCCGCCAAGGTAGATCTTCGTATAGGTGCCATCTGCCTCTTTGCGGAACCACCAGTTGTGTCCGACCTTTCCGGGAGACCCTCCATGCATGCCGTACGGTGGAATGACTCGACGCTCGGAGAGGATGGAGACCTCTAGAGAGCGAGTGAATTCCAATTCTCGAACACATCCGTCTCCACCTGGGTGTCTTCCCGCTCCGCCAGAGCCAGTACGTATGCCAAACTCGCGTACTACCACAGGATACTTGCGCTCGATGTGTTCAGCGTCGCCAATGCAAGTGTCTTGGGAACCCTTTAATTATGGTCAACGCGCCATGAGTATGAGAAACCTACTTGTCATGTGCACATGAGTACTATCAAGCGCGCCGTCTCAACGTCAGATATTTAAACGAGGAGATGGCCTGCACATACCCGCTTTGTCCATCCCACGTCGGTCCAGCACCAGCGCCACCACCAATTGTCTGTATGCCGTAAACGCGTGATCACACAATGGAAGCGACAATATACCTCATAATAACCGAATCCTTTGACTGTAGATCCGGCAACATTGCCACCAAAACCGAAGGTAAGACTTGAGTGCCAGATGAGCTTTCGCCGAATAGAGTAAATCAGACAAAAACCCAACTTGTTGCAAGTACCCTGAGAGGCACCCGCCGCCTCAAAGGCTTTGAGAATGACATCGGTGATTCTATATGATATACAGCCTGAGACAAAAAAAAAAACGACAACTTCGTTGGAAATACCTTTGAGATGTCTCGACATTTCCGCCCACAGTCGCTGCACCAGGGCCAGGTGATAGGAATGTACGCGGAGGAACGATTACTCGAATCGGCGTCAGACAGCCATGATTGAGCGGGATGGCCATAGGAATCAACGAGCGCAGCACATATATCACAGCACTGTAGAGGATAGCCGTAGGTGCGTTCAGGTTGGAATATCTATAGAGACATAGAAATTTTCAGCCGCGGGAAAGTTTGAAAAACGAAAGTACCATACAACTGTGCGCTAGTCCCTGTGAAATCGAAGACAGCATCCCCGCTTTCCGGGTCTATATCGACTTTTAAATGTATCTCTGCGCCCTCGTCGAGGTAATCAATAGCTTGTAAAGGCTTCCCATGGAACTTAGCATGGGCAAAGCGTAACAGCTCGCGTACAGCCCGCTCAGACGTTTTCTGGATAGCCAACATGTAAAACTTGTTCAGAACGATGTTTTAGTGACCACGTAATGCTATTGAAATTGAATTGAGGTACGTTACCTGGACTACTTCTAGGGAAAACTCGCTGATCAAGGCGCGAATAAGAGCTGCTCCTCTGTGATTCGCAGAGACCTGAGCTTTCAAGTCGGATATGTTCTATGCACAAAAGCATTCAGGGCTGAAGACGTGGATTAATAAAACAAACTAACGTACATCACTTAGGGTACGTGTGCCTGAGCACCCCGGATACTTCGCAGGTTGAACAAACATCAAATCGATGACACCTTCCTCGTCGAACTTGCCTTTCTTTACGAGTTTGAAGCTGAGAATCTGTGCGCCCTCCTGATCAATGGTTTTTGAAAAGGGCGGCATCGACCCCGCACGTATACCACCTAACTACTGGTCACGCGTAGGTCATGGGAAACGATTGAAAAAACGAACCTATATCCGCATGGTGAGCACGGGATGCAGTCTACACCAACGTTAGCAGATAATCACGCTGCAATAATTTTTTCATTTGATTACCCAGAAGACAATGCGGCCCTCATGGAACGCTGGTGTAATAACAGTTATATCTGGCAAATGAGATCCTCCGGCATCTGATTTCAAAGGATCCGTAAACGCATGAAAAGTCGTAAGTATGTAACGCACCTGGATGATTGGACATGATAACATCTCCTTCTTCGAGCTGCCCTTCCAATAGCTCAGCCTGGAAACGTATAGCAGCACTCATAGCTCCCAGGTGACCTGAAGACCGTTTAATCTTTAAATTAAACACGACGGTCAGGCAACAGTCGCACATGGAATATGAGGCGCATTTGCAACGAGATTGCCTTCAGGAGAGAAGAGAGCGCACGAGCTACAGATAATCAGGCGAACTCAAATATATGGAAAGGATGATATGGCTCACAAATCCAAACGTTCTTTGATATTAGTCGAAATCGATGTTTGACGAAGAAGTGTGCCCATCTGTAGAGACGTTGTATTCGGTAACTTTACTTTGGAAGAAAGGAGCCATACCTGTTCCGCAATACCCATGAAGCGATGCCCGAATACCGAAAGCTGGATAGGGTCAATGTTGGCAAGGTCAAGGGCACGCTTGGGCGGCGGTGGACCCGTCCGTTCCAAGACGATATGTTGCGGCGTGGCAATTGCCACGAAACCTGGTTCGACCAAAATCGTCTGGGTTTCGTCGTATATAATCGCAGGCGCCTAGAGTCAAGATAAGCATGCCATGACAGTTCAAGTAACAGACCCGTGATACTCGCTTCAACTTGCTCGCCGGTGTTCAGGTCCTCGAGAGGGACAATGGCCGCATTGAGCCAGCCCATCGTCTCAAAATACACCTTCTTGCGCGCGCAGGTAGACAGGACAGGAGCAGCATGACGAGGCACCTCCTTAAGCGATTTATACGGGCTTTCCTGTTTCGCGTGTGCGCTGTGTGCTATAGCTCGAACACGAACATCGTCGACGTTAACGTCCCTCTGAAGCGTGAAGCCGAACATCTGGTCATGCTGTGCAACAAAAGTGCCGACAGCTTGCTCGTCGTCGACACCAAGAGCGACCGGTACCATGAGCGCTGTACTAGTACCCTGGAAACGGCAGTTATACATGACTTCCAATGTAATTTGGGTATCCTTGAAGCCTTGTGCCAGGAGCGTTGCACGACCACGGGAGCCTAATAACCCTGAACGGGAGCGCAAATCTGCGAATACCTTGCTGTTGTCGACGGCCTTACTTGTGCTTAGGACGGCGGACGACGGCTCCTGTTCCTCTACCACTACATCGGCGAGTGCCATACCGTACGCAGATAACAAAGATGAGAATCGGGGGACTAGAATGCGAGAAATTCCCAAAGCGGAAGCGATGGCAGTTCCGTGCTGACCGCCAGCACCACCTGTAGAGGAAGGATTAGATACGATTGTGGGGGGAAAAATGGGTGCTTATGATACCAAAAACGACTAGGTTATGTCCCGCACTCTCGAAACCTCTATTGCGCACATTGCACCATGAATCATATCAAACAAAGGCAAGCTAATAACTTGCCTGGCTTCCGTAAGTCTGAATGTTGATTGAGTTATCTGAAAGGACTAGAGCTGGTTCAGCCTCACGTTCTGATAGGCCGACACATGGCTTCGTTGGCGACACGCAAGAAGCCTGCGGCAACCTCTTCCGGAGTCATTTTCACTCCACGGTCGTTGGAAACAGCAGCCGTGAGCTCGTCAAATTTCTGTCTGGTAGCATCGACGTCAAGCGGCTCGTTTTCATTGGGCCCGAAGATGTGCGGACTATCACGTACACAGTCAGGAACGCGTCAAGAGAAAGATCGAGGACGAACGTACAAACTTTCAGGAAGTAATCGTCCTAAGAGAAGATTTGCGTCTGTTACTGCCAGAGGCCCGCCCTTACGATAGCATGCCGGTCCTGGATGGGCCCCCGCGCTCTCGGGTCCAACAACGAACATACCATTCTCGTAGAATAGTCGGCTTCCACCGCCGGCAGCCACTGTGTTTATATCCAATTGCGGGGCCTGAATAATAACTTGAGCAGTCGTTGTCTCAAACACATGCTCCAGGCGGCCTGAGTAGCGAGATACGTCAGTCGATGTGCCACCCATATCCACTGACACGAGTGGCGTGCCATCTTCAACATCGTAACACTAGAGAAAATCAACAAAGATACAGAGTATCAGCTGTGCTAACGTACAGTCTTCGCGTATCCTATCACACCTCCTGCAGGACCAGACAATACGGCTCTCAGCCCAGAAAATAAATTGACGGGGCACAAGCCTCCATCAGACTGCATGAAAAGAAGCTTGCTTCCTAAGGCGTCGAGACCACCTTCAAAACCGTCAGCGAAAGTCTCAATGTACTTCCGTGTCACAGGTGAGAGATAAGCGTCAGCGACGGCTGAATTGGCCCGTGAAACAATTTTTATCTGCGAAGTTGTCATTGCTCGATGAGCACTTGAGCAGTAGCTAGGCTCATACCATGGGTTGTAACTCTGCGGACACTGCAACAGCAAACCCCATTTCTCGTGCAATTTCTGCGACCATGTTCTCATGCACAGGGTATGTGTACGAATGCAACAGAGCAACAGCAATTGAGCGAAAGCCGTCCTCATACAGATCGCGTAGCTGAGATCTCACGGTGTCCACATCTGGTTTGCGCAAGATACGAATAGGATCTCCGGTTAGACCTTGTGCAATGTCAGGGTCGGCAGTGTTAGCAAAGTCCGCTGGCGATGATTCTGGGTCTTCAGTTGACGTTGCGATGGTCACACGCTCATCGATCTCAACGACTGTTTCATACAGAGCTGCAAGCTTCTTGACCGACAAGTCAAATATGTCAGGACGCGCTGCGAAGAGGAAATTATTCACATGCGCAGTTCAAGGGCAGAAAGAGCAGATACCTTGTTGCCCTATACGCAAGACGTCGCGGAAGCCTTTCGTCGTAATGAAGGCTGTTCTGGTGCCTTTCCTCTCGAGAAGAGCATTAGTTGCGACCGTGGTACCCATGCGGATGCTTTCAACGTGATCAAGTCGAAGTTTAGTGCCCTTTGGGAAGGACTGGCCAGTCGCAATCTCCAGGGCTCGTCGAATGCCCTCAGTGGGAGCATCAGGGTAGTTTAGTGGGTCTACAGACAATAGCTGTCATGCAACCCGAACCGATGTCAGCGTCCCAATGTGGTTCTTATCTACTGAAAATCACCTTCAGAACAATATCGCTCTTGCCTGACTGAGAGCAATGGACATCTGTAAAGGTCCCACCCCGATCTTGAAAAAGCGGCTTCAATTGATGTCAAGCATCGGGAGGACATCGTCATATCATACCAATGGCAATCCGGACTCGGTCGTCCATGAGGTGCGTGATTGACTATCGTCCAACAATAAAAGTGGTTCAAAGTCAATTGACTGCAGTAGGTGACAGCCAACGCCAGCCAATGCCAGATATCGATGCACTTAAGTATCCGATAACTCGATTCGTCAGGGACTACTTATCGGTGTTTATCGGCGTCGTCGTTATCGGCTCCGTCTTCATTGCATGACTCGATTAGCTATTGATCGCCGTTCACGTTTACGTAGCCGATAACGACGGGCTAAAATGTTCAAACATTTGGAAATCAAGGCTACATATATACAAATCGAAGACAAGGACTCCTTGTTTTCCAAGACCTGAGGCCTGGATATACAACAAAAACAAAACAGGAGGATTACCGAGGACCCCCGTTCAGGTCGCGCGCAAAGCAGCCTGCATCCAGGGGTAGCCACGTCGTACCCATTCCTCGGGAGGTAGGCGTTCATCTTTATTATAATTGGCTGCAAAGATGAGGTCGTTGTCCTTGACGAATGCCCATATAGCAGGATCCGGTGGCGCGATCGAGGTAATGGCGTGTAGCTCGTTTCCTGTTATGCCTTGATGAGCACGTAAAACATCAATGGAACGAGGTTACAACTCACGAATGATATTGCGAGTGAAATGGTCGAGGTTCTGGAAAGATTGCATTGGAAGAAGAGACAAGTGCAAGTTGAGACTTCAACTTACGAGATCATTCTTTTCGTATCCTGGAAGATGGACGTTATTACGGAGAGCACTTTCGGTGAAAAGAAATATGAATTTGACGCACCAAAGGGATCTATGAAAGTAAAATCAATACGAGGGAAGCAATGAAGAAAGATAGGACGCACTTTCAATCTCCTCCGCAGCGACAAGGAAGCCGAAGAAAGCGCAGACGACAAGGATGACACCTGGGATGGTATACCATTTCATTTCTTTCACAATCTCTAGAGGCTGCAAATATACCATTGAGCGGGCCGATGACAAGTGGTCAAAATCAGCATAGCATACCAAGGCAATCATGTATAGGCACAGAAAAACCCAGATGTGGATGCGATACCTGAAACTTTGTTGAAGCGTAGGTCAAAAAGAGCAATGCGACGACATACGACGACGGGATTGGGGTGGTTAAAATTCGTTCCAGTCCTGTGAGACAGTTGATCATTGCGTTCAACTGAGTCAGCAGAGCGTCTACAGGCAAATGAGCACAAATACACTAGAACAAACATGCTGAACCAACTTATGGTCATCGGCTCTTCAGTCTTGCGTCTCTGCAACGCGGCAATATATGACCCCTTCACGATATCAGTAAGTATCTCAAAGATCAGAAGAATCGACGTACAAGGTACAAACTGATCTCCAGCGGAATGTTATGCGAGGTGGCTTTATTGAGCATCTTAGCACGGATCTTACGCGCACGCTCGCCCTTCGCGTTCTTAATAGAGCGGATGCGGCGGCCCTTCAAGTACGAGAATGGCCAGAGCTCGAGGATGTGCCAGTTCGGTGGCTTGTAGCCTGGAATCAGGTACACTTCGTCCTCTTCTGTGAGTTTCTCGTGCACCGGTGCTTGCACGCTCGGTGGAGCACGCGGAACAGAGCGAGGAGTAGCCGGGGTCTGACTGACGCGTGGAGTCGAGTTGTCACCTAACGGTGACCGACGTGGGCTCTCCGGGCGCGAGCTGTAGAAGGGGCTAGACGGACGGTAGGATGGGCTGCTCGGCGGCGGCGGCACGGTTAAGTGAGTAGGACGCGTACTCTTGGAGCGTCGTGGGAACGTGTTTGGTACAGAGACTGTCGCGGGCATAGGCAAGGATGGTGAACGGGGTGTCTGCGGTACTTCGTCAGCGTTGAAAAGGTCCTCCACCGGATCGTGCGACTCCATGCCAAATTGATTGAGGTTCTCGACAATACCGGCGGGCATAGCGTACGCGGGGAGAAACTTGACAAGGTGATAAAGGTCGGTATAATAGATACCATCTTCACCACGGAGATAATGCTTGATTGCCACAGAATATGCCTCGACCAAGTTGACGATCGTCTTCTTCTCCATGAGAGCACGCGCCTTCTGCTCTTCCTCACTCATACCATCCAGCGGAAGTTTATCTATATATACCTATGAACAGCCGTGAGCACAAAAAAACAAGACACATACTGCTGACTTGGAACCACAGAGTTCGCACGAATGTACGACTGGAGAGAATGATGGCAGCCCAGAGTTTTCTGCCCTCATTATAGCGCTGGAAGGACTGGCCAGCTCTTCCTGTGACCACGAAACCAAGAACGGTACCGAGGCTGCAGATACTCTTGAGAGGCTAATGATGGGCACTGAGAAAAGGATCATACACAGTTAATAGGGTATTGGGTATGGCTATCCATTTCCAACCCCTCATATATAGCACAGTCACGACCGTGATCCATACGGCATAGCAAAGAATAATATGCCAGCAGTTCCAAATCGCCATGGCAAGCACGGTCTCAAAGAACCCTACGCCGGTTCTTCGTCGCGCCCCGAACGCATCTTTTGACTTGAAACCTTGCGCGTTGGGACCCTTGGAGGACTTCTGGGTTTAGAAATCCATGTCAACGGATGACTATATGCCACATGCCTCAACACATACCTTCTGCCTATGTAAATGCACATGCATAGTGGAAATGAGTCCAGCTCGAAAAGTAGATCTAGAGTACACCGTCAGTTGTGTGGCCTTATACATAGTCCAGAGAAACCTAGAGACCTTAATTATATTCACAGACGAAGACCGGCTCAGGATGACCTGCAGCTTGAGCAAGTAGACGACAGGGAGAGGATACCAGCTCCGGATGGCAGAAACAGCAGCAACGACGTGAGCCCGCGCGCCTTTAAATGATGTACCGCCACCGGGAGATCGTGGTGATGGTTGTCGACGTAGACACACTGTGAAACTCATATACGTGCACTGCCGCTGCACCGTTAACGTTCATCAGGTTTCATGGTAGGATTATTCGCAGCGGATTGCTGTGATATATAGCTGACAGATTCGGCAAGAAGTACGGGGGACAGGAAACGGCGGCCAAGGCTGGACAGAACAGCCACACATTCTCAATCCTAGTGAAATGTCCGTGGCTGCGAACCGATGCTGGGTGTCGTTTTTGGGTATGAATCAATAAAATCCACCGGCGTCCAAAAAGCGTATTAGACTCGGAAATGAAATACAGATGTTCCCGAAATGCTTGTCGAACGTGTTGAACTTGAGTTGAGAAATTCAAAAATTCGAAAAATTCGAAAAAATGGTGCTGTGCCTCCTTACAGTCGTTCCGGAAACGCTTGTCCGAACGATCAAAACTGAGAAATTAATTCCGAAAAATGACAAAAAATAACAAAAATTCACAAGGCTTGTATTGTACTGCTTTGAGTGCCCATAGACCGTCGTATTAGCAGCAGAGAGCTTTGCAACTTGTCAACGAAGGCTGGCATATTGAAGACATCTGCTTTGTCTGTTTTCCTCTCTACCACGGGGTAGTCAAACCACCATGTTGTCGTGCCCTTCAAGCTTCAAGCTTCAAACCTCACGTAAGGCCACGTCTCGCATAGTCCAGTGGGTTTTTCGTTGTTGTGAAGACTGTCACCGCTGATCATTCAACACAGCCGCCTTCAAATGGTGACGATGACCTCGACACGGATGTCGGCGACTCGGTGTCGATGACTTTGTCGATGACAAATGCTATCGACAAATCGGACGCACTTACAGAAGCCTCACCCGACTATATTCAGTCTCACGGCTTTACTTCATGGAAGCGGTACAGAGAACGACATGGAATGGTTCGGCTATGGTGTGGGTGGTAGGTAATCCATTGCACCCATCTCATTCAGATTTGTGTACAACATAGACACCATACTCAGTGTACGAGAATGTAGACAGTACGACTTCATTCATTTCGTAGATACTATGCTATGTACAATTTAGTCGTGGTGAATACGTGGTAAGGGGAATGGATAAGTAGCTCATCTCAGTGCGCGAGAAGGTAATCGGCGTGACTGAGGTGCTGCTGACGAGACTACAGGTGTAAGTACAACTCCGCTGTACGTCTACATGCGATGGCGGCGGAGTACGGATGCGAGGGGACAAGCAAGCGGATAGAAACATAGCTATGAAATAATACCGTGAGAGTGTAGAAGGACGGGCGGGTAACAGTGCGAGAAGGTGGGACTGACAAGATGTATGTGCTTCTTCACACATCGACGACGCGAATGCCAGCAACCACACGAATGGACGACCGTGGCTTCTGTGGCTGCGCAGCGCGAGGATTTTGCACCCGATTGTTGGCTGAAGTTCAACATGCTGTCAGAGCTCACACACATGTATGGGCTACTAACCAAGCATGAGTTATTGGTATAATAAGATGCTGTGAGTACGTACCAGCCTTTGGGGATGCAACTTCGGTATGAGAACGGCTCGCGTGTGCTTGCGCGTTGGCGGCTAGTGGATTCGATGCAGTCTGATGTTCGCTGCGCAGGGGAGAGCGCACGGCTTCGGCTTGATCCAGAGGCATTGGAAAGGAGTGTAATGAGTAGAATAGACTTCAAAACAGGTGTATGGCGGTAGAACTATGCTTCAGAGGAGCGAGATTGCTCTGCTTCATTTTTCTCATTTTTCGTGATTTTTCGGAATTAATTTCTCAGTTTTGATCGTTCGGACAAGCGTTTCCGGAACGACTGTATTACAAGTTCACTCATTATTTCTTCTATAAAAACAATCCAAAATGTGTAAAATACTCGGGCAAATGTTGTTGAAGTGTCTGGCGACATTGAGCCGGTGTCTGGTACAGTGTCAGCAGGCTTGAGCCCGCTCAGCTCAATCGAATCGGATGTCAAAAATTCCACTGAACTCGCGGCTTCTCGCGCAGGCTTTGTTGAGAACAGAAATATGCTTGTTAGAGTTAGAGAATGGTATACAACCACGGGAGCACAAGGTAACGACAATGGTAAACTTACCGCGAATGGGAGCTCAGCAGCAAACGAGCAGGCGCGCCCACCCCGCGTTATCAACAGTTCCATCCCAAGTAAAGCCTGTGATAATCACACCTTCGCCAAGCCCACCAATGCAGCAGCTGCTGGAGTGTTCCCTCGAGCTGACGGTATTCATAGGCAGAATGAAATCGAACGTTGCGGCCAGTGCTCACGGGCGCGGGCGTAGGCGCGCCGGTGGAACACGAGGTCGTCGACCAAGCGACCCGCGGTCCATTGCATTTCTCCACACCACGAGCGTCGCGCAGGCAGCACTCCATTGACGAACTCGAGTCGTCTCACTCGATAAATTCAAGTCGCTCTCTGCAACAATGAGGACGTGCTCCGGGAAGCACCCATCACCGACGGCTACTGCATACGCAGCATACTGGAAGTCGCAAAAGCGGACAATGAGGACTAGAAAGGCGACGTGTTACCTGCTCAGCACTATCTGCCCTGACAGTCCCATATCCTGTCAACAATGAGACGCACTAGCACATCTGCAGGGGATGAAACGAGCACAGGATGGCCCGGGTCCACACGCTTTTCAAGAACAGCTCACCACCGTTCGAAGCTCACGCTAGTTAGAGTCGCGTTGTCATTCATATCAGAACGTAGGCTACAACAATGAATCGCACGGCTTAACAGGACAGATCAGGTGCATCGATTTTAAAGCAGCTGCAAAGGCAATGACATTCTATTTTCTAAATTCCCTCGAGTACAATAGAAATTATCAACTGCCAAGTTTGTCAACACCTTCGACAAGCATTATCGGGATACAACTGTCTAACGCGATTCATGAATGTTAGTTGTCATGGATGAATGTGGATGAAGACAAATAAGCTTGGCAATGAAAATGGATAACTAATAACGGATAGCACTGAGAATATGGATAGGAATGGATAGGGTTGATGAAGATAATAATGGAAAGTTCGGCTGAGTATCCATTAACATTGCCAACCATATTTGTCAGCAGCCAAAGCCATCCACGAAACTAATTAGCGTTACAGATGTTCCCGAAATGCTTGTCGAACGTGTTGAACTTGAGTTGAGAAATTCAAAAAATCGAAAAATTCAGAAAATAGAATGCCATGGCCTTTGCCTGCTTTACGTCCACCTTCTGTAGGATTAAGACATGCCATATTGTTCTATCCAGGTCCTGATATGAAACAATGGACTCTCGAGCGTGAGCTTCTTGCCGAGCTGTCAGCTACATATGGACCCGGGCCAGCCTGAGCTCTTCCATCCCATGCAAACGTGATGTACGTTAATGGTGCAGCAGGCAGTGCACGTATATGAGCTTTCACAGTCTGCCATAAGTCGACATTACCATCACTCACGAGCTCCCGGTGGCGGTACATCATTTAAAGGCGCGCGGGCTCACGTCGTTGCTGCTGTTTCTGCCATCCGGAGCTGGTATCCTCTCCCTGTCGTCTACTTGCTCAAGCTGCAGGTCATCCTGAGCCGGTCTTCGTCTGTGAATATAATTAAGGTCTCTAGGTTTCTCTGGACTATGTATAAGGCCACACAACTGACGGTGTACTCTAGATCTACTTTTCGAGCTGGACTCATTTCCACTATGCATGTGCATTTACATAGGCAGAAGGTATGTGTTGAGGCATGTGGCATATAGTCATCCGTTGACATGGATTTCTAAACCCAGAAGTCCTCCAAGGGTCCCAACGCGCAAGGTTTCAAGTCAAAAGATGCGTTCGGGGCGCGACGAAGAACCGGCGTAGGGTTCTTTGAGACCGTGCTTGCCATGGCGATTTGGAACTGCTGGCATATTATTCTTTGCTATGCCATCTGGATCACGGTCGTAACCGTGCTATACATGAGGGGTTGGAAATGGATAGCCATACCCAATACCCTATTAACTGTGTATGATCCTTTTCTCAGTGCCCATCATTAGCCTCTCAAGAGTATCTGCAGCCTCGGTACCGTTCTTGGTTTCGTGGTCACAGGAAGAGCTGGCCAGTCCTTCCAGCGCTATAATGAGGGCAGAAAACTCTGGGCTGCCATTATTCTCTCCAGTCGTACATTCGTGCGAACTCTATGAAAAAAAAAAAAAAAAAAAAAAAAAAATGGATACTCAGCCGAACTTTCCATTATTATCTTCATCAACCCTATCCATTCCTATCCATATTCTCAGTGCTATCCGTTATTACTTATCCATTTTTTGAGCTTATCCGTATTCATCCACATTCATCCATAACAAATAACATTCATGAATCGCGTGAGACAGTCGTATCATAATCATTACGAAGGGAAAACAAACGTGGCAGTAGATAATAGCTATTGTACGCGAGGGAATGTAGATAGAAGGTTTGAATGCAGCAGAAAAAAAAACGATGAACCCGATTGTCCAAAAAAGCCGTCCGATTCATGTTGCAGCCTACGGTCGACATCAATGACAACGCGACAATAACTAACAGCACCGGAACGTACCTGTTCTTGAGCGGTACGAGCATCATAAGCTCGTTTCAGCCAGAGCTACGCGGTCATTTTAGCATATGAAAAGTCAACAGAATACTGAAAGACACACCCTTTCTTCCTCTGTCCCCTTGAGAGACTTCCAGTATGCAGAGTAAGCAGTAGCCGTAGCTGATGGGTGCTTCGACACGTAATCAATCTTGCAAAGAGCACTGGAATTTATCGAGTGAGAAGACGAGAGAAAGAAAACAGAATAGCCTACGCACCGTGCTGTGACTGGACCGCGGGTCGCTCCTCCACGACCTCGTGTTCCACCGGCGCGCCCACGCCCGCGCCCGCGAGTACTGGCCGCAACGGTCGATTTATCCAATGAATCGTCAGCTGAGGGAACACTGAGCGTCATAGATGCGCTCGGCGAAGGTGTGTTCACGTATATGATGCTTGTAAGCGAGGTGGGAGCGACTGCACTGGACGAGCTCACACTCGCGAGTGGACCAGCGGCGGCACCGGGTACACCCGGGGTGGCAGCACTCGACGAATCCATGCCTGCGAGTGTAGTGGCGGTGATGGTGCTCGATGAGCCCGTATTTGCAAGTGTGATTATGGAATCCATGCCCACAGATGGGCCAGGGCGTACAGCGCTCGATTCATCCACGCTCACGAGCATGGTGGCAGTGGTGGCGGTACTCGACGAGCTCGTGCTCGTAAGCGTGGTGGGGATGGCAGCACTTGACGAGCCCGTACTCGCGAGTGTGGTAAGGGTCACAACGCTGGATGAATTGGTGCTAACGAGCAGATTAGGGGTGCCTGTGCTGGACAAATCCACGCTCGTGAGCATGGTCGGGGCAGCGGCGCTCGACTCGGAGAAGCCCATGCTTGCAGGTATGGTGGAGGCGGCGGCGCGCGACAAGCCTGTGTTCACGAGCACGGTCGGGGCTGCGGTGCTAGACGAGCCCGTACTCGTGAGCATGGTGGGAGTGGCGACATCTGACGAGGCTGCATTCACGAGTATGGTCGGGGCAGCGGCACTCAACGAGCTCGTACTTGTAAATGTGGCGAGCACATGGGCTGGGATGTTGCTAGGGACCGTTATGACGGTGGTAGATGTATTGCCGTCTGAGCCGGGTGCTGTGCTGAGCACGATGGCAGGGGCATCCGAGACGGTGACCAGTGGAGTTGAATGCACAGCTGGCGTGAAAACGCTCGTAAACTTGCCCTTGCCGAGGACGCTAGATACCACAAGTGTAAACTGTTACTAGTGCTATGATATAGTAGAAAAGTAAAGCACTCACATCGGCGATGGAATCTGAAAAGAAAAGCTCTTGAGCAGTGCTTGTTAATAGTAAAGAAAGTGTTACTTACTGCTACACGAGGCCGTTTCGGCTTCACGACAACAGCGAGATCGCCTAGATCAGACTCGGCAGGACGCTTGGCTTGCATCCTCAGTGTTGGCTCACTCGAGGCCATAACAGGAGATTTGATGATGGGGACAGTCTCGTTAGGTGGCAGAACAACGTCGGGCAGATCAACTACCTCAGCGGCATCGTAGACAGTACTGCCTACACCATCGGAATCTTCTGATTGCTCTTCCTCGATGCAAGAGGTCGTCTCCGCCGCCGCCGCCGCCACCTTCCTCTGCCTCCTCTGCTTCCTCTGCTTCCACTTTGAGTAAACAACAGTGGCCAGCTTGTTGGCCTTCCAATTGTCTGCGCAAAGACGCAATTCAGGAAAAGAACGGCCCATTGAGGTGAAATAGAAGTCTTGAACATCCTCTCGCGCAGACTTCCATGTCTTTGGACTGAGCCCAGCATCGAAAATCATTTCAAAAAGCCCACGTGAATCTTGGAGCATGGACAGAAGGCGCCTACCACCGACCACAGTACCATCTTCGTACTCGAGGAATCGATGATGAAGATTTTCATCATTGAGAGCACGGAGATTTCCACGCACTGACTTCGACGTGCTAGTAAGCTTCATAGCACCGTCTTTCGGACGACGCCTCCAATCAGCAACAAACCAGTACTTTACATTGGGATAGTCCAAGTGCTGGAGAGGCGGCAGTAGGGGCAATTTCGAGAGAGGATGGAGCGGGCGAGATGAGTCCGGATGTACGCCACCTATAGTAGAAGTAGCACCGTGATCACTGGCCGTTGCAGATGTCTGGACAGAACTCGGAATGGTATGTGCACCAATTACAGCAGCACCGCGGCCCACATGTTCGAGAAGGCGTGTATAAGCATGTCTCATGAACAAAAACGCAGTGAGTACAGGTTTTTAGTTGATAGGAAAATCATACACATACGTCATCCCCTCCAACTTCGCATTTACTTCGAGATTCTGGCGTAAGAGACTCAACCTCTCTTGCTCCAGCTGCGCGATGCGCATATCCAACTCAGAATTCACATCTCGAAAGGTCCTTTGCGAAGACATAGATGACCGCGACGGTGCATGGCTGAATTTCGATGGCGAGCTGTGGTGTGACAGTGGGGGCTCAAACTCGCTTTGCAATGGCATGAGTGGCGTCGACCTGGGGCTTGGACCGATATCATCATTGTATTGAAAGCCCGTTGTGGATGTAGCTGACATAGTCTCCCGAATCCAGTCGGATACAGAGAGACCTCCACCCCACCCTCTCTCTCGTAGGGAAGACGATGCGGGGTTGGAAGGAACTGACGGATTCAAAAAACAGCCAACGCTCGAAGAGCGATGAACAAGACCAGGGCCACTGCCAATGGTGTCGGACGAATCATGACAGCTACACATATTCGCGTCGCCTGAAGCTGTCGACGTGAACTGTCGAGGATGAGAAAGACCAGTGTACTTAGCCGACATTACAGAGGAGGACTGAAGTACGAAATTATAGTCATGAGGAAGTTTTGAGAACCTTATATTAAGTACTTTTAAGTACGAGTGAGCAACAGGGACGGGAGAGCGACAGCAGGACGCAAGAACGTTCTCGAACTCGTCCGAGTCGTCGCACTCACTGTGATGTGAACATCCGAGTCCCCAGGGCCACTGCTGCCAGTGACAGTGTGACGCGATCGAGGTCTGGATCACGTGATCGCATTAATATTGATCGCCGTGAGGTTACAGCGTGATCACCGTCTTTGGGCTAACCTCGTACTTGTCAAGTTGCCCCATCGTCTGTCCTCGATCCGTCCGCCAACATCCAGGATTGTATCGAATGTAAGCTGAGGGAAATAACCATTCAATTCCTGACGCAATTGACGAAAAAATAGACAGGAAAATGAGCATCTTGCGTCCTTTCAAGCCTACAGACCTCTTCCATTTCAATAACGTGTATGTTACTTAAATCTTGCTTCTTCCCCTCGTTAAACACGGAAACATCAAGAAATCTTGACATATGGACCGAAACTGTACGCATTTTTTAGTTTTCTGGTTCCTATAAAGTCCACGCACAACTAAGCGCTCATCGACACGCACATGCCACCTCAGTACGCGTCGAGTTTCTACTTGAGCTATCTTGCTCGATGGCCCGATCTTTGTTGCGTAGAGCAAGCGCAGAACGGTCGTACTATGGGGTATGGTATGTCGGATTTTGTCGCATGCGTTCTTAGGACTGAGCTTGGGAACATGCAGTGATCGGGAAGGCAGAAGGCCAAGGTCTTGAATGGCACGGCCACGTAACTGCCCTTACCGTCTCGCCAGAATATCGAAGGCTGGGGCTAGGGAAAAAGATGATGGGACTTCTCGAACTTGTCTCTGACCAGATGTACAAATGTTTCTTTGTCGGTAAGTGGTGCTTCTGTTCTTTCGTAAATTGATAATTAGGTGTACCTCAGATCTTTATGTCCGCTGTACGAATCATGTGGCGGAGTCCATGTATGAATCACTAGGATACAGCATATACAGGCGTGTGAAGGAGTATTATGGCAGCTTAGGCGCAGGCAAGGGAAACCACGACGAAGAGGACGCTTTTGGTACGCCGCGCTTTATCCATTCATATTGTCTGATGTGTCATCGCATATTTATATTCTGACCCTTCAGATATGCGGAAACCTCTATCCCGAGACCCAGGTAGACGATCAGTGCGCGTAAACGGTCGCGATATCATTGTGAGCTGTCACGACGTGTCTTGAGACTACTTCCCTCGCATAGTCGTTGATGTAATTTTATCGCATGATTTGTATGTACAGATATGTTCTTCCAATCATTTTGTACACTGCCTGTGCGTATAGGAACCCGCAGCCCAATCTTGCCAGGTGCAAGAAGACCATCAGTGGCCATCAGTTGAATGCTATGGAGCGCGTGCCGAAGACTAGTCACGGCACGGATGTAATCCAGCTTGTGAGTGGATAATTCGTCATGCGCGGTCGTTTTGGAACATATTAATGACTGGCAAGCCTGTGGATCTAATATCGAAGTGTCACGGGGAATATTTGAGCGCCGTTCTATCTGTTCCATTGGTGCACCGAATGCGTGGCGCCGATGTTCCCGGTACGGACGGCATTCTTGGGCTCATGAAAGCTCGCGAAGGACACCAGTGGACGCCAGAGCTATGATATCATCCTCGTTTCCGAACTTTAGCATCTCCCACTGAAAGCGAACATCATGCGGATAGTAAGGGAATCCCCGGGTCTAGGTTACTTACTTAGTGAACAACGAGCCGTTATCGTCCCCGATGTCGCCGAGCCTTTAGAAGCCTCGTGGCGGTGGGGGTGAGTCCCGATTGCGGGACGGTGAATAGGAGTAGATCGCTGGATCACGTTGACCGCTTGTGATGCTGCATGTCTGATGATTTCAATGCCTCCGACTTTTGTATATCTACTCATCATGTAGTTCTAATCTTTTCACCCGCGCATCTCATCTTACTCCAAAACCATGGTTTCCGCATCGAGCCAGTCCGACCCCCATCGTTATGCACCACTGCCATTCGATTTCACGAAGCGCAAGCGCTGGGCCGACATCCTCATCCACGAGCTCGCGGACGTGATCGTCTTCATCCTCTCAGTACCAACGTGCAAGATTTTATTCTGCGGCGTTGCTATCGAGGAGATACTGGGCTACCGTGATGTCGACGTGCTCGATACTGACATGGCCGAGTTTATCAACGGTGTGTACAAGGTTTATCCATTGAGCGATGTACCATCGGCTCTTCGATCACATATACGTTTGGAGAAGAGGAGGGGGGGGGGTTGGCAGCAATCATTCGCAAATCGCGAACTCCACAGCAACGGACGCGCTTTAAAAAGTGTAGCACGATAGATTGATTACTTACTGATTGGAAACTTTAGTTGACGATCGGGCGCCGTTTCACGCTGCGTTCAGCGAGAGTGTGCGCACACGCACCGATATGCTCGCTTACGTGCGTCTCATCTGCAACAGTAATCCTCCGGGCAGCAGTGGACCCCAGACCACCACAGCCGCGTATTGGCATGACCATCAGTACTACCAACAACAGATGCAACCGCCGACGGCTCACGTACGCGAAATTTTATTTGAGATAACGGGGTACGCCCACTTCGTAGAGCCCGACGGACCATCGGAGCCCGCGCAATGCAAGTGCTTCTTCGCGATGGCACGACCATATCCGAGCAAGAACACCGCCATGTACGTCATCTAAGCGTCCGATGGCATTATTCCTAGTTAACCTCAACATGCCTCGCTGCAGGTTGAACACCTTCCTCGAGCTCAAGATGGAAAATCGCAAGCTCGAGCACCGCATTAACGAGCTGCGCATGCTGCACCAGCAGCAGCGGTCCGCTGCCGCAGAAGCAGGCCCGTCGTCGGCTGTAGGTCCCAGCCACGTACCCTCAGAGCCCTATGCATCCGCGGCCGGATATTCGCAACCCACTATGTTAGAACTCGCCACTCCGTCATACGGCGGACAAAACGAATACGACCCCAACTGTACCAGTTACGACACACGTATTAGTAGCGCCATGTTAGGTTATCCGTCTGCGAGTCACGACTTCGTTTCTTCAGGCCTTCTAGATGATGAGGTTGGGCAGGCAAAAAAGAAGCGGGTGAGTCAATCGCATCTACCGTAAGCAATTCAGGCTCTGATGACATCTACAGAAAAAGGGCCACAACGAGGAACAGCACGTCTGCATTACTTGTGGGCGCACCGATTCTCCGGAATGGCGGAAGGTATGGGTTTACATCCATCTTTCAGCAGAGCTTAGACATGCTGACAATTACTGTGCTTTTGTAGGGACCCCTTGGTCCCAAGACACTGTGCAACGCGTGCGGGCTACGTTGGGCTAAACAAATTCGTAAAGGAGAAGAAGGTGCCCTTATAGAAGGCGTGGGGAACGAAGCTGGGAATGGCAATTAAGCTGCGGAGTAGGCGCTAGCTCACAATCACATTTGAACTATTGGTACGTAGCTTACTACCATTGGACTTCGTCTGTTGTTGTGGCTTGCTACCCGTTTTCTTGTTTGTTCGTCCTTGCGTTGTTTCGTCGTTTGCAAGAGCTTTGTAGTCACTATGTAGATTTATTCGCCATTTTATAATTCATTGCCTCGCATTCGTGTTCCTCGTTCCTCGTTCGCTCGTCCAAAAAGTTTACTCCGTGTACATGGTCTGTGCTTGTATGTCCTCGTCTCGAGGAGGTAGTGGCGCTATTATATACCTCTCAAGGTGTTGAGTGGTCATCTCGATCACATTGTTGGTGTCTCAACCTACTACCTAGGCTCGCATCAAGCAAAGGGTTATAACTGACGCAGTCCTTGTTGAATAGTAGTGAGTTATGAATATCTCGAAATATACTACAGACAAGCTGACCCTGACCGTGACGTTGGCAGAACGTATCTTCTTTTCTGTGGTCTCACACGTCAGTTTGGTACTTTGGAGAGATCGGGCACCGGTTTATGTAGGACAAACGATGGTCTTGACTTTTTTTCTTCGGGGTCGCTGTATTATTTGAACGACGATGTGTCACAGGTGGGACTAATGAGAGCCATTCAATATCCATATCTCGCCCGGTTGCTCGTCTACCGAGAGCGTGTTCGACTGCCTAGGGGAGACTACCATAACGCGCAGTACCGCAGCCTCATATAAATGTTCATTTTGAGCGACAGTATAGCACGGGTGTGCTGACTTGGATTCGCGTTCAAGGATGCTACTGATGACTTTTTTTCGGGCAATGGATATGGTCGGAGGACGGACTGAGTGTCTTGTCCTCAATTTCATCAATATGGTCGTTGGAGCGGTTGTTTGGGGACAAGTCTTGCAGATCGTGGTGAGCCGCCGTTAAGTCTGCTCACTTTGGACTTTTTGATTTCGTCAGTCGGTCGCCGAACCATGTAGTTCTGGGGGACGGCGGCAAATCCCTGTTCTTTTGCTCTCGTCACAGGTATGTTTTCCTTTTTGATTTCGCGATTCCAATTGTATTGTTTGTGTTCCAGGTGCCAGTGCATGGCGAAGTTCGGCGAAATCGGCAGCAGTTCCCTCTGGCTTGAAAGCAGCCATTGCCATTCATCTGTACGTTTGACCTACTTATCCCTTTTGAGCGCCCTCATTCATTTTCCGTAGTTTTGTTTGGGTTCGTGTACAGCATGGTACATATATACCCCTCCGCAGGCCCGGGCACTGTACCTATCAGAATGCCTTTTCTATAACATGCGGTGCGTTCTCTGGGGCTGCTAGTACTGATTCCAGCTATTCATGTTTTTGGTAGGGCTAACGGCGTAGCGTTGTTGGTTTCATTTTTTCACAGGTTATTTTCAATATTTTGATGATGGTATAAATATTCCTTAGCCTCCTCACTATATCATGCGCCAGGTTTCGGATTCAGCATTCCCGTAGTGTTATATTTTTTTCGTCGGTGAGTGTCATCTCCTGTCGTGAGATTAACGCTAAAAATCCTTGAAATTTGGGATCTTGTCGGAGCCTCAATTTTCTGGTGGCGTGCAGTGGAGACTAAAGGGCGAACGCCGTACGCAGTTGATTGCATTGAGTTGACCGGGGTGTGGCGACTGACCTGCCTGTACAGAGAGGAGCTCGAGGAGGTATTCGAAATTTGTATGTGACGGACTTCGTTGCCATTATCATCCTAAAATCTCCGTAGGGCAAACAACCGGTTCAAGCCTCATTACGATTACGGACGCGCGAAGTCATTATTGTCAAGAAGGGCGGTGGATAAGCAATTGTCAGCGAGACACCCCCTACTAGGCAGGAAACCATATGAGAATAATGATAAAACGCATTTCACTGGGGGGGGGGAGGGCGAAGGGCTCCCTACATCCACAAATTTCTGACGATTCCTACAATTACGGCGCAAGCTAGTCGCACATACTCGACCGGGATGGCTTTGACATTACCGACGAGGGAAGCTCCACAAGAAAAGAATAATGATGGATGCGGCCACATGATTGAGGTTCATAAGGCCAGGTACAAGATAGTTTCTTGCACTGGTTTCATTGCAACTATTGGACATAATTACGCACAATTGGAGTTGTAGCTACCGCTATTACCCTGGCTATTTCATTTGGATTCATAAGCATGCCAAGCATACCATACATACCATGTATATGCGCGCAGTACCATTACAATGCCGGAGCATCGAAAACGCCGAGCATTCATACTTCCACAACGGTTTAAACCGGATCTGGTTCATGAAAAATGACCTACCAACCTACCTTGAGCCCGGGGCCTAAAGGATGTCATACAAACGGTGCACACTGTGGGATGCGTAACAGCGTAACAGCCCAGTGTACCCCCTTAAATGTCATGCCGTCTTTCCATAACTTCAGGCAAATGTACTAAAAAAGGCCAATGAGCCGGTTGTTAAAGGCAAGCATGTAACATCCCCTCGAGCCAGCGAAGTAGATGGGAAACACTTACGGTAAGTTATACGTTGCTTGTTTGTGTATTGTTTGCCTTTTACGAGCAGTTGTCGATACTAGTTTATGCGCATCAACACCAAGGATTTATAGAACTGCGTATACTTAATACATGGACTTACTATCTGCATCTTCTGCCCCTTAATAAGTATATCCCGTACTAACGATCACTAGAACGGAATTAGTTGTGTGGTGGAGGAGCTCGTACCCACGTATGCACGCTACGGAAGCTAGACTGTAGGCACGAACAGCTCCAGCGGGAATTTCTTCCTAGGAAAACCGTCACCCAATTTCAGCAAGTTGAGAAAGCGGACTGAGCGAAGGCAGGCACATGCCGACAGCGGGCCCCCCTGAGAGTGTAATTTTGTATATAACATTCGTTGTTGCAATGTTGCAATGTTGCATTGACAGACAGGCGTTCTCGGTGAATGAAAGTGCCCCCAAAACGTCGCACTTTGCAACACCGTCCGGTACATATTGGCTAGACCGTTGCGTCTGCGAACCTCGCGCGTCCATACCCATGGTTGACGGTGGGTTTTCTGCGCCTGCTTCGCAGTATAAGCGAGTGTCGGACAGAATTCGAAGTGAAGGCTCAGTGGCGAGGAGAAAGCGAGCGAAAAGGATGCGAAAGATCGCGAACGCTGAGCTGGGTGCTGGGACTGCATGAGAGACGAGAAGGACCGACGCGTCTGTGGCCACATAATATTGGGACACAAAGCTGTCTTGGAAAGGCAATCCAGCACAAACTTGATCGAAGTTTGATCGTTTGTGGCCGGCCTTCGCACGAAAAACGATTGCCCACTTATGCGTCGTAGTCTCTTGGTCAGAACCTTCATCGACCACGCTGTTCTGTACGGTGTTCATCATCGGTTGTGGCAATGAGCACAGGTCATCGTCCCCAGCTGATCCTTCAGCCGTCTGTGAAGACGACCAAGTCCGTGTTCCTTTTTGTTTTGCGTGTGTCTGCGGCTGACACTATATAGGGTTGTGACCACAACTACAACGACAACGACATATGCGCCGATTCAGTTGCCACCTCTGCCATCGTCCACAGCTCCCAAAGATTTGAAGAACTATCCTTTGTACAATGCTAAACTCCCTTTGCGTCAATTCCCTATTACGTTCCCAGACGGCAAGCGCGCTACTTTTCGAGATGGCGAAGTAGCAGACGATGAGCCACTGCCTGAATCAGAAATTGCGTCGGGCTCTGGCTGGCGCATGCTCAGACAAGATGAAGTTGAAGGAGGCACGCCCGTTGTGGGTCTCGCGGAAGCCGTTGAACGTTTCAGCCGGAAGCGAACCCACGGCAACGAAAGCGAGGATGTTATGGAAGGGATCGAGACGATGGCTAGCCCGGCGCCGCCGAGAAAGAAGGCGCGGCCCACTCAGATTCCTCCAATAGTCCCCGCCGCGCCTCCATCGCCATTGCCATCGCCTCGCGGTTCGCCGCCTCCCGGCAATCCTGAACAGTCGTGGCCATCGGCCCCTCCAAGCGGCGCGTCTTCGCCACAGCCACAGATGCCCTTCCAGCCTGACATGAGCATGACAACGCTGCTCGCTCTGCCCACTCTGCTGTCGCAATTCATTAATCTACCTCCCGACCTGCAATCATACTTCGTGCTAGAACTACTACGTCAATCATCTCTTCCCGTCTTGCGCACTGTCCATGCAGTATTAACACCCACGCTTGCACGCGACTTTCTGACCCTCCTACCTCCAGAACTCGTTTCTCACATACTCAGCTACCTTCCGTTTTCAACCCTAGCTCGCGCTAGTCGCGTCTCAAAGACTTGGCGTGACATTATCGACTCCGATCCCGTGTTATGGCGGGACTTGCTTAAAAGCAAGGGTATCTGGTTCGGTGGGGAGTCGGAGAAGGCGTTCACAAATGCTCTCGAGGCTCGGTACAAGCGACAAGCTCGCCTGCATCCTGAAATTTCCCGTCAACCTCAGCCTCACCCATACAAGACTCTCTTCAAGTCTCGTCATCTCACTCGCACGCGATGGATAACCAACGCGAATCCCAAGCATATTTCTTTTCCTGCACACGGATCGTCTGTTGTTACGTGTCTTCTGTTCTCGCACGGGCGCATAATATCTGCTTCGGACGATCATTCCATTCACGTTTACGACCCTCTTACCGGGGAGCTCATTCGAGCTCTGGATGGACATGAGGGTGGCGTTTGGGCACTTGCGGCCACAAAAGATACTCTCGTGAGCGGATCAACGGACCGCACAGTTCGCATTTGGGATCTTACCACTGGCCGATGCACGCATGTTTTCGGTGGTCACACAAGCACCGTCCGGTGCCTCGCCATCGTGAAACCAGAAGTGATTGACGTGGAGGATGAGGATGGTGTGGTCCACCGAGAACGGTGGCCGAAGAGTCCATTGATTGTTACTGGTAGCCGTGATCACTCGTTGCGTGTCTGGTCTCTTCCTCGTCCAGGGGCACCCGAGTTCAGGTGTTACGGTGCGGAGGATGCGGACGTGGATCCTGGCGAGGTATGTGATGCCGATGACAATCCGTATCATCGTCTGCATTTGGAGGGCCACGAGCATGCTGTCAGGGCGCTCGCCGCGCGTGGGCGCACGCTTGTCTCTGGGAGCTACGACTGCAACGTACGCATTTGGGATACCATCACTGGGGAATGCCAGTGGACGTTGAAGGGGCATACACAAAAAGGCTGGTCCCCCGTATGTTGCACGGCAGACTTTCACTGACAGATCGAATAGTCTATAGCGTCGTCCTCGATCCCATTCGCCATCAGGCGTGTTCCGGCTCTATGGACGGGACTGTCAAGGTTTGGGACCTTCGCACAGGTGCCTGTCTGCATACCCTGACGGGTCACACGTCTCTGGTCGGATTGTTGGGTCTGTCACCTTCCTACCTGGTATCCGCCGCGGCCGACTCAACTTTGCGTATCTGGGATTCTGATACGGGCACCTTGCGACACACACTTCAGGCACATACTGGCGCGATCACATGTTTCCAGCACGACGAATTCAAAGTACTTTCCGGTTCGGACGGTACACTCAAGATGTGGAGCATGCGCGATGGTTCACATGTGCGCGACCTACTCACTGACATCATGGGCGTGTGGCAGGTTGTTTTTGAGGGCCGTTGGTGCGTCGCCGCGAGCAACCGCCAGGACCAAACAATGCTGGATGTTTGGGACTTTGGTCTCGAGGGTGATGACGGATGGATTGGTGAACCTCCCGGTGGCGTGTATGATGATGCTGACACCGACGCGGAATACGACGACGACGACGGTGATGATTTAAGCTTGCCTCCGAAGAATATGGAAGAGGAAGAGGACGAGAACGGAGAAGCGGGATATTATGATGACGAAGATGAGAGCATGGATGCTGTTGACTTCAACTCGGCGACGTCAGTTACAATGTCAGAGCGACACCGGCGTGTCAGGTCGGCGTACCGGCGTGCAATGACTGTCGAGTCCGAAGAGACGCAACGGGAAGGCGGTGGCATGAGTGGCTACGACAGTATGGGTTTAGAGTATCCTGACGCATCCATGGCTCATTCACCGCCACCTAGGCATCATCGCGGCCCGCTTGTACTTCCATCCAATGACGAGACCCCGACGCGACCACGGATTATGAAGTCCTACCCAGGGGGACGCAAAAGACCGTGGCTGTAAATACGGGAGGAGGTGCTCTCATATTTGCATATACCCCAGCAGCGCAAATGTATGACGATTCCCTCGTTTTTTTTCCTCATTTCTGACTGGAGCATACTACGTGGAGTTTGTCATGTTTTCTGTTTCTGCATCCACGACGATATTCTCCTTGTTTGTTGCGACTTCTTTGTGTTTTTCCTTGGGCTGTAAAATTGTAGTTTAATATGTCATTCGCATGGACAACAGAAGGCCTGCTCAGTTTTAACTCCTTCATTTTGTTTGCTTGTTTGTTGATGAATATCCCAATTGGAATTTGTTTCTGGTCGTCTATAGACGCCGAACACGGATCAAATGATCGACGGTCACCTCGGCAACCGACGGTCTTCCTTTCGAAAGTCATTCACCACTTTAGGCTCTGGACAGTGCCAAGCAGCCAGCCAGCCATTCACACGTTTTGTTGTGGAATTGATTTAAAGCCAATGGCACCTATCCATGGGCTGGTAGTACAACGGACAGGTGCGTCGTTGACAACACCGACAGCCAGACCTACAGAATTAGATGTGAGGATTGACACTGACAGTCTCTAGGTTGATAGGTTACCAAATGAATTGACCGTAGTCCAAGAGTTCCACAGCGATTGTCGGTCTCACAGACCTCGTTCGTTCTTTGACTTTCTCTACTGATTTCGTTCGCTCGAGAGCGACATTCGTTTTTCTTGGCAGCTCTCCATTCATGGAGCGTCCTGTCGACGAGCGGGCTCGTCTCAGACGAGGCTTCTACGCCCCAGCGGGGGGTGGAGGCGTCTCCGATTCTATCATCGGCACGGCTAGCACCAGCAGCACCTTTAGGTAGTTCTGTCGTTGTTCGTAGCGAGCTTTGCCTTGGCTAATATGGACCCACAGTTCTCCTGTTCACACACCTGTGTCTTTTGATCGGACTCGTTCGTGCTGGCACAGACATCGTCGCGATTGGGATTGGTGTTGGTGGGATTGGTGCTGGCATGGACATGGTTCTCACCATCATTGGTGTGACACCACGACATCGTCCACAGCGACGAAAACTACGTCGACGTCTACCAGCTCGACAAGCTCGATTCCTTCGACTACACTTGTTTCTACTTCCACTCTAACAAGCAGTACGACCACCACTGGCTCTACTACCACCACTAATTCTACTACTACCTCTGATACGACGACTACATCTACCACAACTACGTCTAATTCAACCACAAGTACTACGACCACCTCCGAGCTTAGCACGACGGCCAATTCCACGACGTCTTCGGTCCAATCGTCTGCGTCGTTGTCGTCTTCTACTACAACATCCACGTCGTCTACTTTCCTCTCATCGTCGTCGTCGTCGTCGACTCTCTCCTCCACATCTACCGCAGCCACAACGACCCTTTCTTCGTCAGCAGACCAACTATCGTCTTCAGCGACGTCCGCTTCTACTTCCAGTGGAGTATCCAGAAATGTCATTATTGGTGTTTCAGCGGCAGGGGTAGGTGTTGTTTTCATTCTGGCAGCGGTTGCGCTTTTCCTCTTCCGTCGACGGTGCATTCGAAAGCGCAAGCGGCGAATCTCGCAAATCCAACCTTCACAGTGGATCAGCGCTCCTCTGGCAGTTGATACGCTCGAACGTGACGCAATAGGCCAGTTAAGACTCCGCAATGATAGCATTGGGCGTTTTGGTGGCAACGCCTTATACCACCAGCGATTGGCATCGCCTCACCAATTCTCGCCTCCCGCGCCATATACTTTTCTCCAGCCATTCACACTGCCTTCTCCGCCTGCACCGCCGTCGGCGTACATCGACGAGGTACCTACGACGTTGACGTCGGAGACACCTGTAAATGCATCTGCGACAGTGTTGTATACGTATGTGCCAACGCTGCCGGACGAGCTTCGCGTCACGGTGGGTGACCGATTACACGCGCGAACGGCCTTTGATGACGGGTGGTGCCTATGCGTCAATGCGCAGGGTGAGCGTGGGATGGTACCGATGGAGTGTCTCGACATATTCCAAGATGGTAGTGGTAGTCGACAGAGCCGCGCGACTGAGGGAAGGTTGAGCCTAATTAGCAGGCGAGACAGCAGCACGTTAGGTGGTGCCCCGAACATGAATGCTACAATGGCCAGTGCAGGTTCTAGTGCAAATGCTAGCCCCAGGCAACTACAAATTGTGAGTTTCCTTTATTCACAGCCGCGAGGTATGCAAACAGGCGTCGTGCTAACTGTTCCACGTATAGACTGCCTTCTAACGTATGTAGAACCTATTGTTTTGTGGAATAGACGGTCCTTGGGAAAGTTGCGCCCAATATCTGTGGACGTGTTGCAGTTCCATTGCCGTGTAGTTTGGAATGCAGCTTTCGCGGCCATGTCATACAATTTTGTTCGCCCCGGGCTTGTATACTTGGCAAGAGCATCATTTTCGAATACAATATGCACAATCGCTCCTTATGTACTTCAAGGTCGATATTTATCTTCTTTTTCCATATCACGAACTAGCATTCTACGTAGTCTAGTATTCGTTCTACACGTATTCTGCGTCTTACGAGGACTATGAGACATATCTAAGTGAAAGTAGATAAGAACGGTAGATAAGAACATAACAAAAAGAGACATGCAGAGCGTCGTTTCTATCTGACCATGCATACGCAAGGCAACCGCTTTCTAAAGTTTTAATATATATGGTATAGAATGTTCAAATTAGTGACCAGACAACATCTGAATCCTGTCTTTACACAGGGAGGCATCCATCATTTGTGAGGACCGTTCATAGTAAGGTATAGCTGCTTCCAGCATTTTCACGGCCTTTTCCACAGCGCCTCTTCTGGACCAGAACTCACCCAGTCTCATAAGACAGTCTCCTTGAAATCTATGGATACCCATTGCTCGGAAACCATCGAGAGTATACTCGAATAGCATCCTGGCATCGTCTTCCGCACCTTGGCACAGGAAGATGTCACCCAAGTGCAGCAAGGATAAATGGGTCAGGCGCAAATCACTCCTCAGCCTTGCGTAAGCGAATGAAGTTACAGTGGCCACCAGTGCTCCGACGTTGCGGACAGTGAGCTCGGCAGCCATGATCGCCTCCAGGCATCCTTTGACGACGACGGAATGCCTAATCTCGGAGGCTTGTCGGAGAATGTCACGGAATGCGCGAAGTGAGCTCGCCGTATCGCCGGCGTACAGAAGGATATACGCTTTGGCTAGTCGACACTCCAGTGGCCCGTATATATTTCCCGCCTGGAGATAATTCTGCAATGATTCTTCGATGCGACCGTCCAGCTCCGCGCTGTTATATGTCCCGCAGCGCAGGTGGGCCATGGCAAGCCCTGGCCACGAATCATTCTTTACCCAGAAGGCGACGCCACCGTTGCTTGCGTCCAGTTGCGACATTCGCATGTAAATCTCCTTCGCCTGTTCATATTCGCTGCGCGCCATGTGAACAGCGGCCTGGTCGCCCATCAGATACACCTGTGAAGAGGAAAAGCTATAGCCCAGGCTTTCGAGGATAGACAGTGCACGGTTTTCTAGCTTGTCCCCGAGGCCGTAGTACCCCATGTCATGAAAGCAGCGGGCCTGCATGCCCAACGCCTGAGATTGCACGTACATGTTGCCCATAATCTCGCCCAGTTCAAGGGCCCTCTGACAATGAGGAAGAGCGAGATGCGGCATGCCGTCGTCCACGGCCATTTGTCCGAAATTGTAAGTAATCCGGGCTTCGTTGACAAGATCACCAGCTTTGCGGCAGAGCTCTAGAGAAAGCCGGCTAAGTCGTAAGCCTTCTGCCCGCGCGCCCTTGTAGTATTTACGGTGACCGAGAGCCCTACAACACGCCGCTACATGGCAGTAAGTGCTGCAGATTGCTTGGGAAATGGAAATGACACATGCCTTGTCCACTGATATCGCCGCTTTCTTGGAACAATCGCAAACTTTCAGTAAGATCCTCTTCCCAAACGCGAGCGTCATTCGAGAAACGACCGCGGATGAGGTGATATCGTCCTGCGACGTTTTTGTCACACCCGTCGGCGAGATTTTTGATGGAATGAAACATCTCGAGCGACCCGAGAGATGTACGCTTCGTGAATTCTGCTAGGGTGACAAGACACTCAACCGTTCTGGTTATGTCAGTCCCTTTAGCCAAGAGAACATGGCGAGCGATCGCATATATGTTGCCCAGCTCTGGGAGGATAACTCGAACGATCTCCGGCACACGATCTACACCCGTGGTGAGGTTGGCGATGGAATAGTAATAGGTAGAAACAACTTCAAGGAGCTCGGAAGAAACGGGGAATTTTGTTTGCATGAATTCACGAACGGGGACAAGCACCTTGATTCGCCCGTCTTCGTCAACGTGCGCGAGCGAGGTGCGGCACAGAGCCAGTTTACATTTGTAGGCATCGCGTATAGGAAGTTTTATGTCAGTGAGAGTAGAAGCGGACAGGCCGTCAGGGAGGATAGATAAAACACTGAGCAGATGGATGGCGTCAGGTGTGTTGGCAAGTCGAGGACTACAAAGCGAAATAGAAATGGAGATATCAAGGTTGCTCCGAGCGTCGATCCCATCATCCGATAAAAGGGAGGTACTTTCCAGTCTCCAACTCTCGAGAATGGACGCGCAGTCTTCAACCTGCGCAAGGTTGCCTAGGAGAGTAACGACGAGAGGCACGTAGCCAGACAAGTAAATGACTTCGTCAAGATGAGGATCGTCGGCCGGGGCATCACTGACATCAAGGAAAATCTCGCGTGCGGCGGTGGGCGTCAAAGTGTGGAGAGGTGGTAGAGCGGGTGTCGCCCAGCGCGTACCCTTCGGACGCTCGATACCACGCATAGTAACCTAAAATGAATGAGCTGCATGCAATTGAAAGCACCAGATACAGCCTACAATGACAGAAACCCGCTGCAACGAAGTAATCTGACCCAAAAAACGCTCCAATTCCTCTCGGTTTGTGAACGACTCCCACGGCGTCTCGAAATTGTCGAGCACCAATAACACCGGTGTCTTCATCGACAGGCTTTGCAACTTGTCAACTATACGCTTCCCCGCTTTGCCGCTAGACTCGAGTTGAAAATACGTCGCGAGTACGGTGAGCACGTCGTCGAGCGTGATGGCAGCCTCGAACGTCACAAAAAAGCGGTTATCGGCATACGTCTGCACGATATCGGGATGGTGCAGCACGACAAGGGCCAGACTGCTCTTGCCGATGCCCCCTGTGCCAAGGATGGCATGGTTGCAGCCCAGCGAATTGTTGTCCGTCAGATTGCGCACCAGAAATTTTACACTATCCTCACGCCCATAGAAGATCTGCGGCTCCGACGGAAGCAATACCGAGAGTCGGCTAGCACTTTCCAGCATTCGCTGCACACACAGATGCGACACACATCGGCTACATCATAGTGAGAAGAAAGACATCGCTCACGATTTTTTTCAATGATTCAAGCAGCACCTCGTGATCCTTGACAATTTGCTCCTGCAATTGGACCAACTTTTCATTGCTCATGACATGCGCGGAGACCTGTCATACTTTCACTTCCCCATAGCTAAACAAACAGACAAACAGTGAGAAGACTCACCTCAAATGCCGTTAATACCTGATCAAGCCCTGCTCTCGCTTCCGCGAGGAGAAAAGCATCCTCAGACGGCCGCACGAGCCGCTTCAAGAGCGACGACTTAGAGCGCTTCTGCAAATACGTCACAATCATTTCGAGTGTTCTGTCGTTGGCCACTCATGAGCGCGCAAGTACACCGGAACGTGATGTTGCTGCACGGACCGCGTTAGATGCGCGACATGATGTAACATCGCGGGGCCAAGATTGGCCCGTGTATCGTGGCACACGTTGACAAACACGGATAAGGCCTCCGTTGCATGCTTGACGAGCTGTAGGCACTCGTCCTTGTTCGTTTTTACGCTCTGCCGACAAAGTTGGAATTTTTAGGTAATATGCATGGTACGAATAGCACACCTGTAAGCTATCTGACATTGTGTGCGACAGTCCGGCGACTGCTTGCAAGTACGGAATGTTTGTCGCATCAGCGATGTCGACTAGCATTCGGCTCAGTGCGTCCGCCATGTCCAGCACACGCGATGCAGCCGCGCTGGCGGTGGAGCCTGTCTTCGACTTGGGGGGCGCCATTGCGCTGGGACTGATGGTTGATGGTTGACAGAGGAAGAAAGCAAAAAAGATTCTTGTGATAGAACAGCCGCTTTCCTTGTTGGAGCAACTTTAGATCCGTAGACTATAGAACAGACCATAGAACGGGCATCAGAATATATTGGTCAAGGTAGCAAAACCGCCGGACAGCGTGATAGTAGTAATCAGACAAGAACAAACAAAATAGTTGAAATTTTTGGGCTATAAAGAGAAACAGTATCACAATGCGCGATTTGAACTCACCAGAAACATGTATAAGTGCACGAAGAACTGCGTACAACCGTGACAGTGCGGCCACCAGCGGTCACCGCACGGTATATGTATATCGACGTGTTGGTTTGGGTGTAACGGTAAGGATGTGCTCACTACAAACCTTTACGCCTGTGTATCCTGGTCCGGGTGCAAGAGCATCATCGGCCAGATAGATTCTGCTGAAGGTGTTTGAATCGCCAAACAGATGCCGTTTCTCGCCCTGCGGACGAAGTCAATAGCTTAAGAGGGAGCATGGGTTGAAATGAACCTTCAACCGGTCGGCACCGTCCTCACGTAACCTGCATGCGCTGATACGGCGCACAATTCGAAGTGGTTTCATTCAACGAGACCGTAAAACATTACCCAGCACTTATCCTCAACCCAATGATTGTTTTTGTGGCTTGCAAAATCCAATTGCTACTATTGTATGGAGGTGAGAGCTCAATGCAAGCCTCCGTCTCTTCCTGAATAGATTGCCACTGCAGCGTTCATTCAACCCGCCAGATAGGACGAAGCTGGGCAGCCACCTGCAGAAGCACCAACCCGTTGCGATGCTGCGACGCGCATTGAATACAAGCGATTGTAATCGCGGTTCAGTGATTAGATATCGACGAAATTGACCTAATGTGAATCCCTGGCAAGACGGGCAGTTCACACCATCCAAAAGACTGGCCAGCGACCTCAGTAGACAAGTACACTGCGTCAGGCATCGTCGACGGTTTATCTTACAGTCGAACACCGAGTTCGCAGATGTCAAGGTTGAAGTCAGAAAGTACATAACTCGCTTGCACAGATCGCAACAATCAAGTAAGCTGTCCGCTGACTTGTATGTCAGAATAAAGAAGTTTCTTTGCCCGAGCGCATACGCGAAAGCCAACCGGGTGCTCGAGTGCGCGCGATGCAGAAGGTAACTGTGGAACGAGTTCGGCAGTGAATGAGTCAGCACGATGATGGATTGATGATCACCATGATAGAATTCAATCCATGCAGCCCACAGCCGCAATTCAAGTTGTGCTCAACAGCGACCATGGCCCCTTCGCCGTCGTCGTCCGCGACGACCTCGGTCCAAGTCGGTGAGTTGTTTGGTCCCGGTTAATTTTTTCTCTTGTTCTGAATCTTTTTTCCAGCGCTTAGAATTAGACCGACGACGTCGCAGGACGCCATTTCCATCCCTGTCCGTTTCCAGCGTCCGGTTATCCATGCCGCATCCTCGAATACCGTTTCTGTCGACAGCACGTCTGGCCCGCTCCAGCAGGGTTCCTCTAATGCAGTACCATCGGCGACGTCCGCGTCCGTTGCCAAAAGACAGGTCTTTACCTTCGACCAGGTGCATCCGCCTACAACCGCCCAACACTCCATTTATACTGCCACAGCGGCCCCGCTCATTTCGCGTTTTGTCGAGGGTTTCAATTGTACAGTACTTGCGTATGGGCAGACAAGCTCAGGAAAGACCTTTACGATGACTGGTGTCGACCTCGATCAAGATCCCACCGACCCAGACAATAATATGGGCATCATCCCGCGTTCTGTGGCCGCTATTTTCTCGCGTTGTCGACAGTTGAAAGAAGAACGTGCTGGCGCTTGGAATTTCTCCATAAAGGGCTCTTTCATTGAACTTTACAACGAAGACCTTCTCGACCTCCTCAGCGACGTCGACGGCCGTCGTGAGGTCCAGATAAGAGAGGACAAGGACGGTAATATCATCTGGGGTGGGCTTCGCGAAGTGTCTGTTAGGAACGCAGGAGAGGTCATGTCGTGAGTTGTAAATTGTCCCGCTGCTCACTCGAATCTTACCTTTGCGCTAGCCTCGTTCGTCAGGGCACTGCCATCCGGCGAACTAACGAGACTGACATGAACGCTCAGTCGTCGCGATCACATGCTATCTTTTCACTCACGCTCACTCAGAAAAAATATGTTGGTTCCGGTCCCCCTCCTCGTGCATCATCTCCTCAACCAGGCACTCGCCCTGCGTCCCGCCTTATGCGTCCAGGTTCAGTGGCCGCTGTGCGTCCTGGGTCTGTGGCGCTCAGCCCGACGCGTCCCGCGTCTGTCTCCCAAAGGGTTGGCTCTCCCACATTCGGACGACCGCCGACACCTAGTTTCACGTCTGCCATGAACCGCGGCGGGCTTCGGCCTTCCAGCGCGCTAGGGTACAATGAGCGCGCTTCGGAAGAAGACAGGGGAGCCGGCGATTGGATCTCCATCACCTCTAAATTCCACTTCGTGGACCTCGCCGGTTCTGAACGTCTCAAACGCACGGGTGGCGTTGGAGAGCGTGTCAAGGAGGGTATCTCGATCAATAGCGGTCTATTGGCACTCGGCAATGTCATATCCGCCCTCGGTGATCCCGCACGCGTCAAATCCCACACTCACGTTCCTTATCGTGACTCCAAGCTTACGCGTCTTCTTCAGGACTCTCTTGGTGGTAACGCTCACACTCTCATGATTGCCTGTATCAGCGCCGCCGAGTGGAACGTCGCAGAGACGGTCAACACTCTCAAGTACGCCAATCGTGCCCGCAACATCAAAAATCGTGCCGTCGTCAACGAGCGCGAGGAAGGATGGGACGACATGGAATGGCTGCAAGGCACTGTTACTCGTCTCCGCAGGGAGCTGAAGGCACTCAAGGATGGTGGTGCCGGAGGGTCTGCTACGACGGTTGGACCGGCGCCGGAAGTAGAAGGCGCAGGAAAGAAGGTTCTCGCTCAGATGGCTGATCTGCAGAACAATTACGAGGACTTGCGCGAGAAGTTCGTCGAGCGCACTGAAGAGCTTACTCGCCTCCGTCGTGAGCTGGGCGAACGTACTCGCACCGGCACTAATGGGGCCACAGGTGGCACAGCCAAGTATGAGGAGATCGTTGGCCCGGTCATCGAGGAGTACGAGAAGACCATTTCAGCTATGGAGGCAGAACTCAGTCTCAACCGGGCTGCTTTGCGACATACGAACGAAATGGTCGAAGAGAAGGAAGAGGAGCTTAATGTGCTCGCTGAAAGGCATGCTGTTACGGAACTTTACGTCGAGGAGCTACGTTCACGTGTCACCAAGCTTTCCGAGCGCGAGGCATCGACTGAGGTCAGTATTGTTATCCTGTCGTATTAATTTTCTTATCTATCATCGTCTTAGGCATATGTTCGTGACCTTGAGGAGAAGATCAAGGCTTACGATGAAACCAGTATCACGTCCAGCGAAAGTATGACGGACTTGAAGCGCGAGGTCTTGCGCTACAAGGAAGTGGAGAGTCATTCGGCCAAGTACATCGCCGAGCTAGAAGCACGGCTTGCGCGCTCGGATGAAAGCGTGTTAGAGCTTCAGCAAGCGGTCGAACGGCTTGAACAGGACTGTGAGCGCCGCCAGGAAGAAGTCGAAACCTTACAAGCCCGCCTTGATCAGTTCAAGAGTGATGGCGAAAGCTGGCGACTGGATCTAGAGCAACGCGAGCGCCGCTTAGCCGATCTCGAAGCACGCGAGAAGCTTCTTCAAGAGATTGAGGGGGGCAGCGTTGGTGTTGTGTCGGCTAGCGCGAGTGAGCTTTTAACGAAACGCGAGGGTGAACTCGAGGCGCGAGAGCAACATGTCCATGAACTCGAGAAGAAAATGCAGGACTGGGAGAAGAAGCTCCAGGCCGCTGCTGAAGCGCGAATGCGTCTCGGCAACGTGGTCACGAAGGTGGAAGGCGCACGTCGCAGCCTTGAGGTTGACACGAAGCGCTCGTCCGCGAACGGAGACGATTCCCCTACAGTCGCCGACGTTGACACTCCGTCCGACAATCATTCCTCTGCACCTGTTTCGACGACCGGGCAACAGCTTCTTGATCTTCAGCAAACACATACCGCCACTCTAGCGGACCTGTCAAATATAACGGCCAAGTATCGTGATGCCCTTCGCGAAATCAGCGATCTCGCGGCACAAATTCAAGAGGCGAAGCTTGCGGAAGCCGGTGGTCAGTTTTTTTTTTTCCTTTCTTTTTTGCGAAGTTATTTTGCCGTGCTCTCTGTACTAAATTGTTGCAGACGCAGTGTCGGAATCGGATTCAGCCGCTGATCGGTCGCCCGAGTCGTCTGGCAGGCGGCGTCGCATTGAGCCCAGCTACAGTGCTTCCGGACGCCGACTTTTTTTCAGACAGGCGGCCTCGACGGAATCGCTCCACGCGAGGTAGGTTTGCCTTCTTAAATCGCGCACGACAAAATAACATGTTGATTAATATACGGATCGTTTCGCGTACAGGTCGCTATCGCAGTCGCAATCGCTTTCACAGGAGCTCTCCTCAGTACACTCACGCAAAACCTCTTTCTCCAGCCACGCGAGCGGTAGTTCGCCCATCCACTCAGCTTCGCACCTGTCGCGGGCGCATAACTTGAGCATTTCAGTCCCTTCAATGTCTCACTCTCGGAGCACGAGCAGTATTACTGAAGCTCTCCGCTCTGCGACTATGGAGCAAAGGACGGTGCAAAGCCTGGAAAAAGAGATAATGCGACTGCAGGAGGTTCTGAAGGAGCGCGAGAGTGAGATCGAGGTTTTGGAGGAGTCAATGAAGAAGCATACAAACGGCTATGGGAATGCACTCGATTCACCCATCCCTGAATCGCCGACGGAGCCACACGCAAACGGCTCCATGGTCAATGATGTCTTCCTGTCGCCGAAGACGATGACCCAGTTTGATTATATCCGCAAGACCATGCAAAATGGTCACATCGCTGCTGTTCGTGAAGAGCCACCCGATACGGCTGCAGCCTACGCTGAACGGGACGAAAGCCTTGCCCGGCTCAATGAGTTGATGTTGTAAGTGTGGCCTAGTTGCCTTTCTGAACAAAAAAATAAATAGTCTTCAGGTCAATGGCACAAAAGGAATCCAGTCATCGAGATATTGTTGATGACCTCTCTGCGCAACTTGCGACTGTTCGGCGGCAGTTGGACGACTTGACGACGCTCAATCGTGATCAGGTGAGTGTTAGTCCATCAGCTGAATGCAGTATGCTGAACTCGCATCAGGCTATGAACATGGCTCGCGAAATCGACTCCTTGCAGAAGAAGCGGGCAACCGATCTCGAAGAGCTAGAGCAACTCCAGAAGCGCGAGATGGAGCTCATTCAACAGCTTGAGGCGGCGGAAGCCGAACATACAAGGACTGTAGAGCGTCTTCGTGCCGAACATGAAGATGCACTTCGCGCGAAGAGTGTAGAGATAGAAGACCTCATCGCACGCGTGAAGCAGGAGCACGAAGAGGAACTTGCCGTGGCTGTTGCTTCATCTGAGAACATCTCCAAGTTGTGTGAGGAGCAGGCGGCCGCGCTAAAGGCCAGTGGCGATGAGACGGCTGATTTGGTCGGTCGACTCCAGGAGGAACACGAGCAGACGCTTTCTGGTTTACGCCGCGAGCTTGCGGCGGCTACAAGTCAGCTTGAGAAGTCACGTGTCGAGCACGAGGAGGCATTTGGCACGATCAAAGCTGAGCATGCGGCTACCCTTCGGCGTTGCGTAGACGATGCCAATGAATTGCTCGCGAAGACTCGCTCCGAGCACGAGAAGGCTGTCGCACAATTAATCGCCGAGCACGCCGAGGTGCTGACGAAACGCGATGCGGACCACATTTCCACTCTCCAACGCACCGAAGAGGAGTATTACAATGCTCTCACGAAGTTGCGGAGTGATCAAGCCGCGGCTCTTGAGCAACAGAGTGTCGAAACAGCGGCGACCGTTGAGCGACTTAAGAATGAGCATGCCGACCAGCTTCGCATGGCTGAGATCGCGCGCGAGGGTTCGTTATCCGCGTCCGAGTCCGCACGTAGCATCGCTCTGCAAGAATTGCAGGATGCGCATGCAACCGCTGCTTTGCGCAAGGAGGCATCTTTCAAGGAGGAGATCGAGCAGCTCAGGACCGATCATGCTCGGGCGTTGACAACCAAAGAGGAAGATCACGCTTTGGAGCTCGATCGAACTCGTGCTGAGCATGAGAGTCTTCTCACGCGCATGAAGGAGGAATGGCGCGTCGAGTCCAATCGCCTCCAAGCGCTGATTTCTGCTGGCCTGCAAGACGCGCAAGACGCTACTGACATCGCCCGCAAGGAACTTGAGTCGACCACTCGAGCGCTGAACGAGCAACATGCTGCTCACCTGCAGGATGTAGAACGCGGGCATCAGTCGAAAGTCGAGGAGTTGATTCAGGCGCGTGAGGCGGCTTTACAAGAGGCTCAGACTCTGTTCGACGCCGAGAAGAAGTCCTTATTGGATGCGCATGCTCAAGAACTTTCTGCATTGATGGCGCAACATGCGGACGCTGTGCGAGTGCTCCAGGAGGAGGCCGTGGTGCGTTCCGAGGAGATGACCAAGCTCAAGATCGAACTTGATCACTCCGTCGAAGAGCAGTTAGCTTCCGCCCAATCTCATTCTGAGGTGGTAGTGCGACAACGAGCAGAACACGAGAAGGTCATTCAAGAAATGAACAACTCGATGGTTGCATCGCAAGAGGAGCATCTTGCTGCCCTCGAAGAGGCGCGGGCTGCTAGTGGTCGCATCGTTGAAGAGGAACGCGCCCGGATGACCGCCACGCTCGAGTCTTTGAGAGAAGATCATGCTGCGGAACGGCATGCCTTAACGAAGGACCGCGATTTCCTCGCTCAAGAGCTTGAGTCGTGCAAACAAGCGTTGGAGGCCTTAAAGGTCTCGTCGGATTCTTCGTCAGCTGAACTCAAGGCATCGCAGCAAGCTCACGAAGAAATGCTAGCTGAGCGAAATGCCTTACTTGCGGAGAAGGAAACCGTTCTCGAGGAGATGTCCGAGGAGCTATCTGCCGTGACTGCACAACGGGATGATCTTGAAGCCGAGGTTGCGCGACTGCGTGGAGAGCTGGATAAGACATTTAAGGAGCAGTCTAAGCTAATTCAGGAGGCTTCGAAACGGCAGTCTCTGGTCGATGAGCTAGAGCGACATCGGTCCGTGCTGGCCGAATTGCAAGAGGATCTCCAACGTGTTAAGGACGAGAAAGACGTCCTTCAGACTGAGAGGGACGCCTTGCAATCGGAGAAGACGCGTTCCGAGACCGTCTTGCGGGAAATGCAGGCGCAGTTAGCACTGAGCTCATCGCCTTTGATCTCCGGTGCGCGGGTAGTAACGATTTCGCGCCCGGGTTTGCCGCCCATGAAGCTGCCGCCGACCGTACCACCACCCTCAGTCCCGCCGCCATCTGCACCTCGCGCAGTCGCCTCTAACGAGATCTCGCAGAGTGTGTCGTCCGTGTCGTCATCAGGCGTCGGGTCCAACTCGTCACACGAGTCGCATGCTGACACGCCCGCTACTTCGATCGCCTCATCTGCCTCGCCTGCCCACGTTGCAAATGATCACAAGTTGGTGGTAAAGATCGAGCAACAGACGAAGCTAATAGAGGAGCAAGAAGTAATGATCAAGACTCTAAACAAGCAGTTGACACATTGCGAGAGCGACCTGCAAACGCACATGGATTTAGTGACGACGTTGGAGACTTCGCTAGGCGACTCGGAGAAGAACCGTAAGTAACTGATGCCTTTTCCGACGTCCGTCTTGGTTGCTGATTTTTTTTTCAGTTCGTAAAGCCCGGATGCACGCGACGGAGTTGGCGCGAGAGCGGGATACATTGTTGGCCAAGTGTGAAGCGCTCCGAACCGAGGTTGCTGACGCCAAGAAGGAAGTGCAAAACGTCCGGCGGTCGATTGTCGAGGAAAAGCAATCCCTCGAGCAGCGACTTGACGAAGAGCGGAGAGCGAAGGAGCGGGCGCGACAGCAGCTCGACTCTCGCATGGAAGAGATCCAAAAACGCAAGTCGAAGTTTGCGTGTTTATAGATTCCCTGCCCGTGTACACTCCCCTCCTCACCTGCGCTACCTCTCCTTTCGTTCTGTTATTTTGTTCGACCAAGTCATCCCCTGTTATGTTGTTTGCTATCTGCTTTTCCTGGATATTACGAATGCATGCCTTGATCGCCGTCGCTGTCGGCTCCCACTCAACGACCCCTTGTCACAACCTCCTTCATTAACGTTATTCGACTATATCCACCTCGCGATTTTTTTGCTTTAGGTATACCCTTCATGTTTCATAACAGCCCACTTATTATAACTATGGCCCCCCATCTATGATCTGTCCGGATAACCGCACCCATTCTTTCACACATATGCCCAACTTTCTCTGTCGGTCTCACTCTCCCAAATTCCTGTCTTTTCTTTGTTCTTGTTTTTTGTTGATTTTTTAAAGTAATGCATACACACATACCGATTACGGCCATAGTACGATATCAATTGTCAATTGTGATTCCAATTATTTTTCGGCACTCGTACCGGTGGGCCCATCCGGAAGAACCAAGTCGCGCTGTGTTGTGTTTGAAGTACCCGAGGAAGTATCCGTATCAGGCGGGTTTACGATAAGTGTCAGCTTCGTGTAGCGGGACTTGGAACGAAAGACCGATGACGGAACGGACCAAGCGCGTCGCAGGACTATATATGCGCGTCTCCTGCGGGGCTGGATATCGGATCCTGATCCTTACAAGTCCCCGCACACCTTTCCCCGTCTTTCCCTGAAAATGTCCGTTGCCCGTCTGGCTGCACGCGCCAGCGTCGTGCGTCGAAGTGTTATACCGCGCAGTGCAGGCGTCCTATATGCACCCCCACACTGGTCAAGGAGGCTGAATTCAAGCACGAGCTTCCAGGCGAAGGACGCATTATCGGATGCGACCATACCACCACGACCAAAGAAAGTCCTTGACGCGCTTTCAATGGCAGGAAAGGTGAAGGTTTTTTCTGCGTAGGAAGTTTGCTATGTGCTTACACCAAGGTTGTTAGGTCTGCATGGTGACCGGTGCTGCCCGTGGTCTCGGCAACCAGTTCGCAAAGGCGTTTGTGGACGCGTAAGTGGTTTTGTTTAAATACCGCTGCGTTCCCGTTTATGATGGGGTTCTTCACAGAGGATGCTCTCAGGTATGTCGAAGAGAGACATTGTCCGTCCGGCTCATGTCTCGACAACACAACCTAGCTTGCCATCTTAGACCTCGTCAAGGAGGACGCGCACAAGGCGGCTCAAGATATGATGAACTATGGTGTGTCTCCTGGCTACTGTTCGGAGAATCGACTCTCATGCGCGTCAAGCTAGCAGCGACGGCAAATCTGATGTGACCGTCATCGGCTTGGGATGCGACGTGGCATCGGAGCTCTCAGTACAAGCCGCGTACGCCAACATACTCGACAAGTTCGGTCGGATCGATAGCGTTGTCGCGTCAGCAGGTGGATCAGTACTCCACCGCTATGGTGCTTTACTGACGCGTCCACGTAGGCATTGTCGAGAACTACGAAGCCATGGAGTGCGCCGGCCCCATATATTGTGTCGCGATTCTGAGTGCTCAAATCACGACAGCTATCCTTTCGACCGCGTCAAGCGTCTGTTCGACATCAACGTCCATGGCGCGTTCTTCACCGCACGAGAGGGCGCGCGCGCCATGTTCCGTCAGGGTGGCGGCTCTATCATCCTCGTCTCAAGTATGAGCGCGAACGTAGGTATTTCGCGTTCTGTGAAGCATCGATCGCGTATCTGACGCAACGTAGATCGTCAACGTGCCGCAACCGCAGACCCCGTACAACGCGTCGAAAGCAGGTGCGTACGCGCGCGTTTTCTTCGCGAGGTTGGCTTATTCGTGACGTCACTTATAGCTGTCAAGCACATGGCCGCGAGCTTGGGCGTCGAATGGGCGAAGCGCGGCGTCCGCGTCAACTGCATCAGGCAAGACACCTTGTACACATTTAATCTAGCTGTCATTTGACCCCGTCGCGTTTGCATCTAATAGCCCCGGTTACATGCTGACCAAATTGACGAAGACAATTCTTGACCATGATCAGGAGCTTAAAGTATGTTATCACTTTCCGATGCCCTTTTGTCGAAATCATCGAGTCTGATGATGCTGGTTGCAGAAAACATGGGAGAGCCTCACGCCCATGGGCCGGGTGCGTTGCTTTTTTTGGTATAGATTCAAGTTCGAGGCATTGACAAGCGCGCATTTGTATGTTAGATGGGCGATCCTGAGGATCTCGATGTACGTGACTTCATTCACGTCCTCTCTCGTTCTGATGCCGACAACGAATCTACAGGGTGTCGTCGTTTTCCTGGCTAGCGATGCCTCGCGTTTCATGACCGGCACGGAGATCCGCGTTGACGGTGGCTACTGCTGCCTCTAGATTAACGTCATCAAGGTCGGCATGCTGCAGAGGTTGGGAGTCGCTTCCTGAGCGCCGCGGATGTGCACTCGGCTCTCTTGATGTTGTCAAGATCTTTGGGTATAATGACATGGGGACATTCAATGGGACACTCCCGCTCGTTTTTAGGCTCGTTTTTAGAGTGCCTCTTTCTTCATTCTTCCTTGGTTATTTCCGCTGTGCGTATAGTTATATCCGTACTTTTTGTAGAGCCACTTTGCGAGTTGTTATCGGCTTGATTGAAGGACACTTTTGTAATGATCTGAAAATCGTTTTTATCAACTGTGACATAACAGTTGCTTTCGCGGCGCTCCGTGTGCTTGTAGGGGCCCTTTTATGCGACCGAAGGAGGGACTAAGGTAAAAGAGTTTGCCCAATTTGCAGAAGCTTGCCTTTTTCGGCAGTTCCTTGGTCTCGCTTTGCCGATTGTCCTGTTGATCGGTGATCGGCGACTCACGGCAGCCGCTAACATGAGATTTTGAGATCTCACTTCGAAAACAACTGTACTGTACATCTACAATCATCATATGAATCTGTGTATCACCAGTTGAGGAAATGCACTTACGGTCACCGTGCCGACATGAGGTCTGCACCGTGGCGCATTGAAAAAAACACACAGTGTTCGATAAGGTTCGGATACGGGGAATCGAACCCCGAGCTTGCGCGATCACATGAAGCAGATCTATCGATGAGAGGCGCAAATGTTAGCCGTTACACCATATCCGACAAGTTCTACGTGTTAACTACTAGTGTACTGTACCGTGTTCGGTCCGGTCGCCGTCATAGGTCAGCGCCTGTCAGCGCTTTAGCCCTGGATGTGGCAAAGCTAATCAATGGAAAAGTTTTTAGTCGATGGAAAATTTTCCTTTTGGGGGCTCCATTCGTCGCATACAATGATCCAGTGAAAGTGTGCATTGAAGTAACACATAAAAAAGACAACAAGTACAGAATACAGGACTGCTACAAGAAGTCGACGGCTCTCATTCGAGCTCGATGATGCCCCAATGCATTTGTGTGGTCCGGTGCTGCCGCCTTTGCCTCTTCATCGTCTTGGGCAGTCGCAGGCACGCTACTCGGTGGAAGCTTTTTGACAATTTCAGGCGGCGGCTTCTCGACCCACATTGTATCGTCGTCGTCGTGATCGCCACCCTCCCGTTTCTTTTCCCTTCTCTTTTTCTTTTTCACCGGTTTCTCGGGCGAGATAGACATGCCACCGCCATCTTCATCATCCATCCCAAATGATATCGCAACCTTCCGTTCTCGATGCCGTTTCTGCTTCTTCTCCTTTTCCTTGCCGGCTTTTTCCGCGGCGTGTTGTTCTTTTTCTTTCTTTTTTCGAGGAACAAAGGTGGGCTTGAAAGTGCTCGTGTCGATCACCTCCGGCTCGGCAGGCGCTGCAGACGCCGGGATGGCAACGGATGTCGACGTAGAGACGGGCTGAGCTTGAAGGCTGGCTAAAAACGAAGGTGTCTCAGCCGCTTGCTTCAGGCTCGACTCGTCGTCCATAACGACGTCCTCGTCCTCGGAATCCGATTCGTCATCACTGGCGAAAATGGCCTTGAAAACGTCCATGGGCGGGCGTACATAACTCAACGTATCGGCTCCCTGTGTGTCGTCTTCCCCGAGCCCGACGTTGTTTAAGTCTCTAGGACCGTTCGTCTTGTCGCTCTCCTCCGCCCCACTGGTAGAAGGTTTCGCTGTGGAACTGCTGTCGACATCAAGAGAAGGGGAAGGCTTAGCTGTGGACGCAGGAGCAGAAAACATGCTGTCCGTCGGTTCCAGATCAGGTTCCTTGACTCCAAAGCGTTTACATAGCAACTTTGCTGGCTGCCATGGCATGATTTCCCTCGTCAGCGGCCCAAACATGCCTGCCCGTGCTGCCCCCTCTTTAGGACTGAGCTGCTCTTCCTCCTTCGCAGGTTCTTCATCGCCAGGCTCAGCTTCCGTCGGTTCCGCGGAAGTAAACGACGGAGTGTGGAGGCCTTCCTGGACCTTCGGCCCGTGCTCGATTACCGCCCCACTCGTAAAGCGACCAGCCATCGCACCAGACATGGGCTTGTAGAGCGCGGCTGCCTTCGCATAGTCTTCCAGTTCCTTGTTAAAAGCGTCAATGGCCTGACCATCACGCGGCTTCAAGTCGAAAGTTCCTGCTTCCGGAGATGCCTGAGACTGCAAATACGCCGTATAACGCGCTTGCTTAACCCAATCTGATGTGAAAGGCTGGAAGCCTTTCAGCGCAGCCTCGGCGATGCGGGGCTCGATGTGTGGAATATGGATTTCCGGTGCGGGTGCAGGGAGAGGGCCAACAACGCCTCCAACAGCGATGTTCCGTATACGCTCGCGGTCTTTCTGCGACATATATTCGAAGACAGATCGAGGTGGCCGCGGAAGCGGTGTCTCGCCGAGCAGGGCGCCTCTCTGGCACAAGAAAAATGAGGTTGCGGTAAGTGTACCTAATAAACAAAATTTCACCTCGTCTGCCGACATACCCGCTGACCACGCTGCATGAGATTGCACATGCGAGGGAAGCTGTAGCGTATCTACATTTTCCTTGTCTGCAGTGCCCCAGACACGCCGAGGATCTGGTCGCCAATCCGGAGGTACATCGGGCATCGGAAACCTGAAACTTTCATGAGATTTATTACTGTGTGGAGAGCGCAGACCGACACTTTATCCTGGACTACAGGTGCGTCTGCCAATACAAAACCTGGAAGCACGGGTCGCCCGTCTCGAAAAGTCTGCGACGTTGAAGGTTTTGCTTTCTAGAGCGCGATCAAAAGATCGTCCACGTAGCTGCAAGGGAGACGTACCCGTGCGGTGGATGTATGCGTGCGAGATATGGTGGGGTTCTCTTCTTCCTCGTGGTCGATCATATCATATACCATCCGGTTTCTGGACATAGTCGCTGGACCAGGATCGTACACATCCAGGTCGTCCTCGTCAGCATCATTCAGCGCACCCAGACCAAAGCCAGCTTCGGCGACATTGAGTTGAATGTGATCGTGAAAAACAGTGGTAACTAACCTGCGATCTTTGGACCAGAGCCTCTCGACTCTGCCTTAGCGCCGAGACTCCCGCTGAGACCCATGCCTGGCTGATATCCAATACCGTGACAATTGTCTTTGCGGGGAACACGCAATACTGGTATATCTCGAGGGGGGTATAGATGCTTTGCAGCCTCTTCGTCATCGGGCAGATCATCCAGCGAGACGGCCACCCCAGCCTGAATGTCTTGTATCCTACGTTGACGAAGGGTGACACGGGGCCCGATGCCTTGTCCCAACTTCCAGCCCATCTTCTTGAGGAGTAACGCTCCTGGAGAATCCTTTGGAGCGGGAAGAATTGACGCTTCTAGAGCACTCGCCAAGGAGCTAAAGAGAGAATAAACGTGGAGCGAATGCCAGGCAGGAATACACTCACTCAGATTCTAATTGTTCCTGACGCGTTTGTGAGCCGCCCGTGAAATCCATCTCCTCCGTCGTATCGACGAGATTCTGACTATCGCGGAGCTCTTGCAAATCCTCCTCGTCCATGAAATCTTCAGGTCGAGATACCTTTGCCTTTGAACGATCATTTCTTGAAGATACAAATGTCGATGGTGTCCAGCCTGACCATAGTCAGCCCCGAGAGTCGACACAATAAGTTTGTCTGACAGACCTTCTTTGGTGCCAACAGTATTGAAGTATCCTGCGGAGAATCCTCCTGTAAACGCGCCATGCAATCGTCTCCGTCCCTTCTCGTCTCTAACCTGTAATGGGTCATGAATACCGCCTCATTCGCGTTATTGAAACTCACCTCTTGCTTCCACAACGGAACAAACTCCCCAATGTCCTTCGTTTTCTCGAGAGGCGGTAACGGCGTGCCAACCTGAGAGATAGCGTCACATTATGGTTAGCCAGTTGCAGGTGGACCTGTCATACGAGACAAAAGTTTTCGGTGGCGTGGCGGCTGTGGACATCGACGCCAATGTCGTTCAGCTTGCGTTTAAGGCGACTTGTCATCGTGAAATGCGAAAAATTGATACAATAGACGACAAAAAGAAAAAGATTAAGAAAATGGAATTGAGAAGTCAAGTCAAGCCTGTTGTGCACATTAGAATGAGATTCGAGTGATGATGATGAGATAAGCCTAAGCATAACTTCAGGTCGCCGTTGATCGCCGATCACCTAGCTGGTAGTAGAACTCACTGCCAGCAGCAGCTCTAACTTGTAGCTACAGTGCACGATGCTTGACAGTCCAGCTGGATCGGAAGCATCGTTTATATTCGTTGAGGACGCCTCTGTAGGTTTTCTTGTCAAAAAAAAAATGACATACGATGTAACCTTGTATCGTGCAGTCTTCCCATCCGTTCTTGGACCCCTCATATCATCCCGGTGCAACGCCATCCTATGCTCACGACTGGTCGCCACAGAGTACAGGTGGTTTGCGCATCCACGGGCGTCATTTCATAGATAAATACGGTCGCGTGTGTCAACTCAGAGGGGTCAACGTGTCAGGATCATGCAAGACGTACGGGAGAGCATTACTTGACTTCGTGTATTGAATACAAAATTCAGTCTTGGACAGGCCAATAAACCACGATGATGATACGTTTCCTCACGATCATCGCTTCGCAACATTTGTGGGAAGGCCCTTCCCTATAGACGAGGCGCCCGAGCATCTTGCTCGTCTACGTAGATGGGGTCTAACGTTCGGTGAGAGCTACTGTCAAGACGGGTATCGAAGTATACATAATTCTAACTAGACATTTAGTACGCTTCCTTGTGACATGGGAGGCTATTGAACACGATGGCCCGTGAGGAACCCATTATGTATTGTGATTTGCTTGGGTTGAACTCTTCATACCTTCAGTGGCATGTACGACGCCGAATATCTGGCATACCTACGTGAACTATTGTCATTATTTCCGAAGTACGGAATTTTGACAATGGTGAACATGCATCAGGATGTCTGGTCCCGATTCACTGGAGGCTCTGGTGCACCCGCGTGGACAGTAGAAGCCGTTGGTTTCGATTTGCACGCGCTAGAGGAAACACATGCTGCGTTTCTCAAGGGCGTCAAGGGCGGTGGACATCACGAGTCCGAGCGTGGCATATGGCCATGCGGATACCAAAAGTTGTCTGCCGCCACGATGGCGTGAGTAATTTACTCTTTCTTGATAATTTATTGCCCACATCAGAATCACAGAACATGTTTCTGGGCAGGCGACACCTTCGCTCCAAAATTGCTTATAGATGGGGTTCCTGTTCAAACTTACTTACAAAACGCTTTTTTGAACATGTTTGAAACCCTTGTCAAGGCCGTCGGCGATCTCGATGCAGTTATGGGCTTTGAAGTAAGTCAGTCGACAGATTTCTACAAAATAATTCTGAAACTTTTTTGAACAAGATGATGAATGAACCACATAGAGGATACATAGAACTGAAGTCATTACACGCCTTTGACTATAACACCGACCTCCACTTAGATTACATCCGTGAGTCGCAGTCTTTCTTCCTATTTCATTTAGGTCAGCCGTGGATAGCGACGGCCTTTGAGTCGTTTCAGCTGGGCGCCGGGTATCCAACTGAGGTCGCCAAGTGGACACGGTCTTTCCCTTTCCCTACAACCAAGACTGGTAGTAGTGTTCTCAACGTGGAGGGCCGCAGCGCCTGGCGTGCCGATGGCCCTACAAAAGGTCAATGCCTGTGGGAAATGCACGGTGTATGGGGCTGGGATGTCAAAAAAGACATGGCAGTGGTTTTGAGAGAAAGCTACTTTGTCAAGCATCCGATGACAGGCAGAAAAGTAAGTTTTCGTCCATCGTTGACCCATGAGCTAGGCTGATATGTCCTGGTAGATCGATTGGTACACGGATTTCTATTATCCCTTCGTTCAAAAGTGGGCGGAGCGTATCCAACCATCCGGAAAGCTTGTTTTTGTAGAGTCCATTCCTAATGAAGTATGTGATCCTGTTTGTCGACTATGATCCCATCCCCACTGTTAGGTAGTTCTGTCCGACATCATGGACACAGGAGTATCGGCCGCGAAACATGGTCTACGCACCCCACTGGTTCGACTTTTGGTTTTGCTAAACAGAGCGCAATTTCTAACCGACTTCTAGGTACGATTTGAATGCATTATTTTCGAAGGCCTTCGGAGACTTCAGCGTCAACGTGCAGGGCTTATCCCGTGTATGTACGTCCAACATACGCATTCGAATGACTCACTGTCATCTCTGCAGGGCATGTTCCTTCCAAAGGCTTTGTATTGGGGACAAAAAGGAGCCCGAGATAATTATGCCTTGCAAATTCGAAACGTCGTTCAGGCTGGCTATAGGTCACTCGGAGAGCTACCCGTTCTTATTGGCGAATGTGGAGTGCCAATGGATATGAAGTGCGTGCAATGGCTTCGACAGCGTGGACATTTTTCTCTGACAGAGACAAACGCTGTCACAGCGAAGGCAAGGCGTTTGAGACCGATGACTGGCGCTGGCAGTCCCGAATGATGGATGCCATGATCGTCGGACTGGAAAGAGCGCTTGTCGGCTTCACGTAAGAAAAACAGTTGTCGCCTGCTTTTCTCAGGCGGTTGACGGTCTCATTCATTTCCCAGTCTCTGGAACTACAACCCTCTCAACTCGGACGAAACGGGTGACACTTGGAACGGCGAGAACTTCTCCTGGTTTTCACGAAGGCGTGCGCTGCCTCCCTTCTTGCTGTCATATGAGCAGGCCAGTCCGACGCTCGACAACGGTGGGCGTATTCTCTCTTCTGTCGTCCGCCCGTATCCAGCGAAGACGGCGGGGATACCACTGAAGTGGGAATACGAGGTTACCACAGGCCGCGCCGTTTTCGAATGGATCACTCCGAAAGGTGTTGGCCTGGGCGGTGGCAACGACGACGTCAGCGAGGGTGCCAACGTTGACAATCCGCCCGTTGATACGCATGTTCGTATTACCTCCTACGAGACGGAGATATTTGTCCCCTCCGGAGGCGAGGTCGTCGTGACAGAGTTGGCCAAAGGTGACCGTTGGACGTACGACGAGAATCGTCAGACTTTGTTCGTGGTCACGGCGAACAATCGACCTGGAACGGAGCATCGACTGGTCATTCAGCTGGACCCACCTCGCATGGAACCGGGCATTGGCAGCTGGATTGTGAATGACTTCTGGGGTGATTTTGGCTCGCTTATCCTCGGTGTGCTATGCCTCACGGTTGCACTTGTTGCGTTCGTTGCAATGATGGTTGCGGGACGATGAAGTAATCTACTCCTTGGGACCTTTTGGACCTTTTGTGGATAGTGTGTCATATACACTGCAAATTTTGCATGTTACTTCCAAGTCTGGAAACGGCTAAGATCATGTAAACCTGGATGGATTGGCATCGAACGTCAAACTATCGACATCCAGGCGGAGTCGTTATTGACACCATTCCGACTTGAACAAATGTCTTGCCGAAACAGAGAAATGAAACAAACAAGTATGAAGAAAAGGCTCAAGCATATGTATTTTGCTCATACTAAACACATTCAACGATACACACCAGGAATACAAACCAGAATGGTAACAACGACAGTACGCGATTGAACAGAACGAGAGTACATACAACATGAAAGAGAGTAGTATCGACGACTTCAGCCATCCATTACATTCTTGCGGTGCGCCGAAAGGCATCAAGCGGACAATGCTATCGTCAGCAGACCGGTACGTAGTAATGAGCCTCCGGCCACGGCGACAGAAAACACGTCTTCAGCAAAAGGAAGTTGTCTATAACAGACAAAAAACTCTTTTGCATGGACAGTGCACAAAAGCGATCAACAAAAACCGAAACGGCCGTGCTCTCGGAGCGTTCCTGCATCGAAAGCTGCACCGGGAGGAACCAAGCTGCATGTGTACGAACACATAGGCTGTTAGCCTTCAGGCACATCGTCCACGAAGACTTGTTCCACTAGAGGGCAGTACCGGCAGCTACTTCATCCTCAGTAGGGTATGTTGTATTGTCTGTTTGTCTCGCACAAGTTGTCGCTAGAAGACCGTGACGCCTGCCTGGGTACCGGTGTACTGACTCTTCATGTCGTCCATATCATTAGCATCATCCTGACTCTTGTAGTCATACTGGCTGATGCTGGCCAAGTCGCTGGCGCCTGTGATAGACGACGCGCTCCCGAACGACGGACGACGGCGGATACGGTCACTTTGCGAGTAGGACACACTGGCAGAGCTCGGTGCCCCCACAACACTGCCAGTGTCACCAGCCACGACGCCCACGCCGCTCAAGGCACCGCCTGCGTCCTGCGATATGATGGACGACGCGTACGAACCGTACATACTCCGTTTCGCGGCTGACGAACCACGAGGACCGCCATTTCCAAATGCACCCATTGCAGTGAACGTGGGCAGACCAGAGGAATAAGTGGCCTGGGAGCGTAAAGACTGTACGTCCGATGGAATGTAACCTAACGCATCGTGTGTGCGATAGAAGCTAGCATCAAACCGGCTGGGCGTGCCAGAACGGCGTGCTTGATTGAAAATGAGCAACCATGACATTGTTATAAGGAATGCAGAAACTCACCATCAGCTGCGGCTGGCGCGCCGCTTAGATAGTCCCGAGCATTAGTTTCATGACGACGGAACTGGTCCACGGATCTGTCCAGAGCCCTCCGTGGTTTGCTGAACTGGATCATACTGGGCTGTAAGTTACTCAGAGGACCTTCAACAAGGACATTGTGTTCTTTGTAATGCGTAAGGAGATAATGCCACAGGGGATGCTATACGAGAACCACTCCATTAGGTCTGACAATGCAACTTAGTCCTGGACAGGCTTACCTTGCTCAAAACTTTGGGATTGCCCAAAATGACGACGCCGTACTTAGCACGCGTAAGTGCCACGTTCAAACGACGGGGATCGTTCAGGAAGCCAATGCCCTGGTGTTCATTGCTCCGCACACAGCTCAGAATGATATAGTCCTTTTCACGGCCTTGGAATGCGTCCACACTTGCGACCTCAATCTCTTTGTACAGATCCTTTTTCAGAGAGCCGTTGAACTGCATGTAGTTGACAATATACGAGCGCTGGCCCTCGTACGGCGTGACGACACCAATCTGAGCTGGAACAACACCGGACTTGAAGAACTTGGTCACAATCTTCTCTACATTGGATGCCTCCGTGCGGTTTAAGAAGGATGTGCCGCTGCTTGAGATCTCCTCCTGACCAAGATTCTGATAGAAGAACATGGGCGTGTCCGGCACCGGCCAGGGAAAATCGACATTCTTCCGCAAGCGCTCCGGGGCGGTAACACCATTCTGGAGTGTGCCCTCGTAAAACATGTTCGAGGGAAACTCAGAGAGGCAAGGGTGCATGCGATACTGAACCTGCAGTCGGATCGGGCGATTGCCAAGCAGGACCAGACGCTCGAACAATGACTGTGTCAGTCCAGCACGAGCTGCCTTCTTATTCATGATGACTGGTCCCAGCTGCTGATGGTCACCGACCAACACAACCTGCTTGCAGCCCAGCACGAGAGGGATCATGCACTCGGGCTCTGCGGCTTGTGTCGCCTCGTCGATGAGCACAGTGCGGAATTTCAGCTTGCTTAAGCGTGGGTCACCGGCACCGACACACGTACAACAGATGACGGACGCCGCGCTCAAGATCGCTTTCTCGCACTGGCGGATGAGCGTCTTGTACTTGCGCTCGTCGTTGCTGCTGAGCTCTCCCTGTTCGTTTTTCAACATGATGAGTTTCTGCAATTCCACGTGTGTCGAGTTATTCGCGACTTGTTGGTGCAATGAAAGAAAGGCAACGCTTGAATCTAGCGCCTCGCGAGATTTCGCCGTCAACCGAACAACTTTCAGGCCCGTCGCGTGGATTTTTTCGGTAAGCTGGTCTACGGCAACATTGGATGGCGCACACACAAGCACCTGCCCCGGGTTCATCTTCGTCAAATGATAAACGATGGATGCCGATGTGACCGTCTTGCCCGTACCCGGCGGACCTTGGATGAGGCTCAACGGTTTCTGTAGCACACTTTTGACGGCATACATCTGCGAGTGGTTGAGCTCGGGGAGGCCGGGCGCCGAAAATCGTTTCGGCATCTGCGTACGAAGGACTTGCGGCTCAAGCTCGTGACCCAGGAGCTTGTGATAGATGTAGCCACTGACGCTCTTTTCATCAACGGCAAACGTCTTCATTGCAAGCTGCATGCGGTCAAAGCTCGTAGATTTCCACACGAAATCGGCCGCAAAGTTGTGCGTACAGTCAGATGGAACGCCATCGGCCCTACGAAGTTCCAATCCGATTTCGTCTGAGACATCTAAAGAGAATGAACATCGGTCAAACGTCTACTAATAAGAAAAAAACGTACTATTGGGGATTTTCACAACGTGTCCGACGCCTTCCCAAGACTTGTGCAGTTCGCCTGAATAACGCAAGCGGAGCTCGTCGCCCACCGCCAATCGGACCTCGCCGCTTTCAAGCTTCGGCAAGCAGAACCAAGCAATGCGCTTCTGGTTGAGACCAATATCCCATCGCACGGTGATGTCAGTCTGTGTTTGGCTCTCCTTCAGGCGCTTATCGTAATCCGCCTCAATCTTCACGAGAGGGCCAAAAATATTCTGGTACTGATATGCGTCCTCGTAGTGTACGAGGATCGACTGGGGCTCGTCATCCACACCCGGCTTCTCGAGGTCCTCCAGCGTAGCATTCGCATCCTCGCGCCAAAGGTCTTCAAGTCGGTTGATCTGAGCGAAGGAAATTTGACGCGCACGCAGTTGTTCGGCTTCTGACGGTGGCTTGACAAGCCAAGAAAGGAAGGAACGGTCGTCGATGAGGGGAGCCCAGAGAGCGGCATTCCACGAGATATCCTTTGAGATAGCTGCACATGGTTGACTGCACCAGGGGTTGAGCAAAGATGACAAACAATTCAAAAAATATAACTTACCGACAAAGAAGAACGACAACTGTGTCGCTTTTTGCAGGAATAAATCCAAGCATGAAAACGTTTTTGCTGCCGCAGTTGTAGCACTCGGGGGCGGTTTCACCCAGTGGGCTTTCCGCGTGCAAAATGACTTCCTTGTGCTTAGCGCGTACAAGGTGGTTGACGATGTGAGAAGCAGACGTATTTCCGCGAGAGTTGCAGAACCATTTAGAACAAATCATGCATTTGACAACCGACTCAGGAGAATGAATGCCACAATAGCTACAGAGAGTTAGCGGAGAATGAGGCACCTGAATTCTACTCACCTGCAGGCGTGAGGGGGAAGTGCAACCTCGCCTTCGTCCTTGAGATCATCCAGCACAGCCTCGTAATCTTCGTCTGCGCCATGATTATGAGTGTGGCCGTTGGAATATGTGTCTGTTTCTGAGACTGATAAACTGGAGAGATCGACGGAAGCTGCGTCGTTGTCGTGAGTTGTAGCAGTATACACAGATGAATTATCGTCGACAACGCTATTTGCACCACCGTACGAAGATGCAGAGTCGAACTGGAAGTTATCAAAGGAATCCATGCAGGATTCAGATGAAAGCAAGAAACAAAAAGTTCAATTTAACACAACAACAATTAAACAAGTCTGGATGAATCAGCCCGTAAACTTCCATAATTGGCAATCAGTGACTCAGAAAGATCGGGTTCGAGTTTCGGTGCCGAAAGTAATGTTCCGCTACTTAAAGCACCTTGCTTGTTCATGTTATGTCGTGTTGCATGATCTATTTTTTTCCGGTTCACTTACTGTCACTTGACGCTAGCTGGCAGAGCTGTTGGCACCTGTTCTCCGACAATGACAATACACAGCCCTGGGCCGGTTGCCAAGCTCAGTGATACAACTCTGGCACTCCCTTCAGATCGCAGCTGGCTTCAGAAATATGTGGCGTCACCTTTCTCTGGATAAACTTCAAGTTCTCTGCTGGATGTGAATGTTCATGTTTTAAATGAAGTGCTTTTAGATCTCTCGCAGGTGCCTTATATCGATCACGGTTAGTCCAGGCCACACTGTGACCATCTCCGCTGGTTTAGCTCGGTACCAGCTCGCAGCTGGAGTCTACATGCTACTTCGGCGTGTTATTCTACCGGTGTCAGTACTCTTCAGGACAGCACACTTGCTCCGACCGAAACCGATCGTCATAAGCTCTACTACGCCGTCTTTCTTTCGTAGCTCGTGTTGCTTCTGCACAAAGAGCGCGCTTATCCCTCTGTCGTCTTCTCCGTAAACGTCGTTCTCGTCCCCGATGTCGACCTGCTACACGACTCCAACGGCGACGCAGACCGATGTGATCACCACGGACATGGTCTCCATGGGATATTCAACGTCTGTCGTGGACGGGGGCGAGTCGACGTCCACTATCATCACCTCCGTCTGTGGCGCGGGTGCGAACTGCTCAACGGTGACGAGCTTCCGAACGGTTTCTGGTGCGTGTAAGCGCCACAAAATGACCACATGCTATTCTTACATGCTGCAGGGGAGTCCATAACATCGACCATCCCGTATACCATCACCGTGCCTTTAATCGTCAGCACGACCACGACGTTGTACAGCACGTCTTGCTCGCAGCTCTCGAACAGTGCGGGCTCGCAGCTCTCGGATAGTGCAGGTTCGTCATCCGAAGAAGCGTCAGCATCCACAGTCGATATTTCCTCGTCCGATGCCCCAAGTGCGGCCAGTCAATCGACCGCCCTCACTCAAAGTGATGTGCCATTTACGTCTGATGCTTCAAGCCCAACGACGGCGCAGGCTCTTACTACAACTTGGCAGTCTACGGAGGTGGTTGTTACATCCATTGTCACAGCCTCTTCGACGTCCAACGGTAGTGTTGCCGTGTTCGTGAGCACCGTCGTATCCACTGCCATGGCCTCGCGTTCTTCATCAGCCTCTTCTCTCGCACTACCGCCGACAGGCCCCGGAAATGCAGGTATTCCGATGTCGACATCAAGCAACAACTCCGGAAATTCTTCAAACGTCGCAGCCATCGCCGGGGGTTGCATTGGCGCCGCATTCGGCGTTGTGGTTATCACTGCTATGATCTGGTTCTTTTTGTAAGTCTGATTCATCACAGAACGTGTTGAACCTAAGTGATCTTGGTGGCGTGTTAACACATGACGTGAAACGCAGGAAACGGAGACGCATTGCTTGGGATGGCGTTTTCAACACGGAGGACGAGGTTGAAGCGCACATACCTGACTCTACAATGTCTACATGGAGAGGCGCGTTAAACGACAAGAAACGTAGCCGGATGAGCTTCGGATCGGAAGCCAAGCCTAAGCCTTACGAATATGGCGTTGTGGGGCGTGCGCAGTCACCACCTCAAGCGTCGCAAACAGACCTTCATGACAGCTTGCCTCCTTCAGCAGGCGCATATTCTGCGGCGAATAGCCAGGTGCACATTCCACGTATAGTGCCGGCCATTCTATCCCGTCCAGCGCAGATGAATTCTATGCCCCCTTCTTCACCGCCGCCTTCCGCGCCGCAGGAATCTAAACTTAGCTTACGCGGTAGTTCAGCCGCTCGTGATCGAAGTTCCATTGCATCCCCTGAAGTTCAGGAATTCCGCGTTGGCCTGCTTGGCCACCTCCAGGTGGTTAACCAGTCGGACAGCACAGATGACGACGTTGCGGGCGGTGTTCATAGCCGCGGAGCGTCTGTTGCCATTTCTACTCGGCCGACGTCAACAACCTCTGTGGTCAGCACAACGCCTTTCTTGGAGAAAGACGGGAATCGGGATTGACTGGAGACGCCAGTGTTGCATCGGTGTATATACATACTGTTTCTGATGTCAATGGACTGGGTTTTTACATAACGTATCCATTTTGGTAATACCCGAGCTATGGACAGATGTTTGTACTGCTTACTAGAAGTGGACGCCATGGACATGGACATTTATGCACATGAATTCATTTTATTTGTTTGCGCATGACAAATATTTCTGTCTGCAGTGCGTTCCAGGTGTCAACAACTGTAAATAACGCATGCAATGGCCGTCGGCGTTGATACTCCGTGGATCGGACCATCGGTCTTGATATCGCCGATCAAGTCTTCCCTTATCGAACATTTGTTCGCATTTGCATGGGGGCGGGGTGATTAAGGACACAGAAAACGTAGATCCCCGAAATGGTCACTTTGTCCGACGAAAAAAGACCATTTTGTCTCGTTCATCTCAAAAGAAATCGACTCTGTTCCGCCAGATCTCAAGTTTTTGTCCGACATGCTGTAATATTTTCAGGGAGCCGGCGGGTGATTACTGGAGATCGGAGACTAATCGTATGCTTATAACAACATTCTCGGTCAGAATGGGCGGAAAGGCCCGGCCATGATAACGCCATTGGCCCAGGAGTCTCACTGCGTCACTGCCTTCGACTCCAACCAGCCCCAACGCCATCGAGGGTCCTTAAATCTGGAATGTAAGTACCCCGAATTTCTTTTCGATGGGATGCGGGTCCTTGTTTTCTACCATCATCCTACCCAACCATGTCTAGCAAGGTTTCGAAGTTCCAGGCGGACGATGTACGCATCCAGTCAATGCCCACCACTGGTAGCCTGCTGATATCATCACTGAATGCGTAGGACCTGAGTAACGGCCCGTGGCCAGACATACGTCCTGCCAGGGCTGGTGAATATAATGTGGGCGCTTGCGTCCGTTCGCTCTTTCTCTGGATGACCTACCTCATATTGTCAAGTCAACTAGCCCGACGATGCCATCTTCTGGAGAGTCGAAAATAGCGAATGGAGCTGATTCCCACAGCGAACCTACCTCTCCGTCCGCAACAACTCACAAGAGAAAAGGCTCCACTGGAGTCCTGTTTAATGGAAAAGTGGAGACAATGATAGGCACGCTCATTGGCAATCGCTCGTTAAAGGAGAAGGGCGCGCAGAAAGAAGAGTACGTTTGGAACACTTGCCTTGGCGTCGTGAATCAGGATTTAACATTTTTGCAGGAGGACCCTCGCATTAAAGCGAAGGGAAGCCGAGCAAGACGAAGTCTCACGAAGAGACAATGAGGCCAGAATTCGGCGTGCTCGTGCTATTGGAAGTGGTGAGTTCTTACTTCGTAGGACCCTGAAATCAGTACTGATTGTTTGTTAGGCAAAAATGATGGCACGCGAGACATGCCTATGTCCGGTGATTACTAGGAACTTGAAGAATGTTGTTGTTTACGTGCAATCGAACTGGAAGTGTCTGGACCGGGATCGAAATATGGAATCACGCAATGGACTCCTTTGGAATTTAGGATTACATTATCAGTCAAAAGCTGCCATAATTATCACAATTCAACACCTCAACTATTTCAGCTCTTGTCGTTGATAGAGAGCACATAGTCGACGGAACGGAGTGAACCGGTATAGACGTCGTATACGGTCTCGCCACTGGGTGTACCGGAGCTGCACCAAGCCGTTTTATCATCATTGGCTAGCAGAAGATAGTCACCGGAAGTAACCTGAAAGTCGTCATAATTAGGCAACGCACAACCTGATGTCAATGAATGCTTGCCGCAGAAAAACTGGTCGCCGTCACGCTACTGCCGCACGTGAGCTCGCGATCGCTCATGCCGCAGTTGCCCTCGCTGCTGGTCATTGTGAGGCTGTCCGTATCGCCGGAGAGCGAGAAGGTGGCGAGTGTTTGCGTGGACCATGTACCTTTGGACAAGAGGCCACCGACGGCAGAGCCATCGACGAGTGCATTAATGGTTGCTTTGGCTGGCAGGGCACCAGTGCTTGTCTAGAACATTTCGTTAGCTAGGTTTGTATTCGAGATATCCACGGGTCATGCTCACGCTTGTAGACGACGTAGTAGTTGCCGTCTTGGTGGACGTAGTCGCGGTAGAGCTCGTCGATGTAGTAGTCGTGGTGGATCCGACGGTCTATCCAGGTTTTGTGAGGTTAGAAACCCGCTATACAAAGGAGCGGGACAACCCCACCGTGAGGCTGGCCGTCGAGGTTGCACCAACTTTCGGAGGATACTTGATTCCGGAAGTCGGACAGGTGCCGACCTCATAGGCATCTGTAATGTTATAAACGCGGGTCAGCACCACCATACCGTGATTGCCACTGTTGAAAACGTACCAATGGGAATCCACGTGCCATCAATAACGGAGCCCTCAAGGTGGAAATACCAGGAAATCTGGTAGAGCGTGCTTCCGTCACAATCCAGCGCGGGTGTATAGCCAGATTCAGCTGCAAGCGCCTCTGTCAAGGCTTCGTACGTATAAGTCGTGCTTTCATCGGGAGTTATACCCTGGTTCTCGAGCCAGGTGTACGTCGGAAGCGTCTGCACGTTCGTCAATCTTGAAAGCCCTAGTAAGTACCTGGAGAATTTGGATATGCACGTACCTGAAAAAGGGCAACCGCAGACTGGAAGAACGCAACAGCTTCTGCGCCAGTCGCGCTACCACTTGGGAGGCAGCTGGGATCGAGCGTGCTGGACGTAGTTTAGCTGGTCGATCGGCGCCTAAGGATACAGTCCAATGACCTACTTCATACACGTGCCATGTGTTGCCCACTCGTGCTATACAAAATATCAAGGCCGAGAAATTTTTAGAAGCAATCCATAATTCACCTCCCAGAATGCCTCGTCGCTTTCATCGTCACTGACCCAGTACTTGTCGAGAGTTAAGCATCAAAGCTGTGACTCTCGAGGGAACCTTACTGTTTCCATGTAGTCAAGTGTGTCAGTGGCTCCTTGGTCCTCGAGAAGCTATCCAACGTAACCATACCACTCAATGTCGATTGAAGTTGATACTCACGGTGGTAATGTTGTCGTAATCGCGTGAATCGTCACAATCTTCTTGATAAGTGCCGTCGCAACTAAGAAATACAATGAAAAAAAAAAACATGGACTCAAGTTCTGATCAACGTTCAACACAAGAGCTACTGACTTGTCTGGCCAGAGACCTGACATAACGGCAACTTAATAAACGTTTGCATGCCTTTTAGGTTGTAACGCACCGTGAATGGTCCAGCTATCGCTCGGGCCCGTGACAGGATCCGTATCCCAAAATTGCACTTGCAAGAACATGCCCTACATCATGTCTCCGCGTTTGCGTCGAATATACAAACAACATGTGAAAGAAAGACCGACCCCAGGATACGAGAAACAGCACAAATCCGAGACGGCCGTCGTATTCTCACACGACTCGACCAGACCCGTCGTTGGACATGTTGAGTCGATGCGGGGAAACAAAGGGACAGGATCAGCAGAGGAAAACCAGTTGGAGGAGGGAAGAGCAGAGGTCAACGACAAGCCCACAAAGCCTAGGAGACAGACTGTAGCTATCATCGTGATACAGTCGTTATCGTCGCTGGCGCTAAAGAGGCGTACGAAGAGGTCCTGCACATCGTTGTTGGGCGCTCGGAGTGAGGATTTATATGAAATACCAAACGGCCACGAAGTCAGAGGCATGCAGCTGTACCCACGTGCGTCATATTGGTATACGTTGCTGGGGAAGACTTCGGGAATATGACCAGTGCGCGTGCTAGCCCATAGCCAAGGTAGAACAACGCATGATAAGGACAATAGAGCGTGTGCATCTGCTGTCATGGAGAGCCACGACCGAGGTCAATTCATGTGCTAATCGATGGTAGAGATCCTATAACCGATGTGGACCGTCAGGAAACCCAATGAACGAGTCCTCTGTCACTACTTCAATGCACAGGAATAGAACCTAGATATCCGCATTTAAAACGTGAATATCCGTGGGCGAACACATTCGTTGCAGTTGTCAGCTGGCATCATCGGACGCACGATGGCGAGGTAGCAGGCAGATGCAGGCAGATACAGAAAGGGAAAGACTGCCTAAAAGTGTGGGGGGAGGAACCACTCATTAAGATATGGAGTTGGCCATAATCAGATCAGCAAGCATCCAAAGCACACGAATACTTTGCTACCATCTTGTAAGATACAGACCTACTTGAAATCTTGCTGTTCATACATTATCGTTGTTTTGTCTAATTTCTAACTTGGGCTTAGGCGAGCCGCCGTTGTTGCATCCATCACTCAGTCACAGCTCGCTGCCTAGCCTGCGAGTAAAAACGGTTAATGATCCATTGGATATACGCGAGGCAAGAAACCAAAAGGAGCAGGGGTATCCAACGTATGGAAATTTACGAGCGGAGAAAGAATGGGACAGCGAACGAGGCCACAAGGATCAAGACAGATACGAAGACAACGGGAAAGTACGAAGAGGGTAAGTGCCGTGTCGGATGTGTCTTAGAGAATTCTTGGGGTGGAGAAATGTTGGGAATGAAATAGAAAGGAACATACCCAATAGACTTAAAGCCGTGTATACTGCAGACATCTGGTCAGCGCACAAGTGGCGAGGGTTTATAAAATAATGCATACTAATATCCTTCAAGGTTCCGCCGGATCTCATCCTCGAGGCCAGCAGGAACACCTTCCAACATCAGCTTCATCGTAGTGTGGTCACTTCCCTGCGTAAGAGTCGTCGTCAAAGTCGCATTGTGACCTGTAAAAGGAAGTTTGCAGAAGTCAGTTGCTGGTGATATACATGTCATTGGTGGAAATACCTTCTGGCCAGGTGGGACTCGCGAGCGCCCAGGTCTGCTTGATCTCAGTGGGGCTCAACGAGATATAGTTGCCCTTGACGCCGCCACCGAACAGAGAATATTCCGCGCCGGGTTCTGGCGTGGATTTTGCAGGAGCACGCGTCCAGGTCACTATCCGCTTTTCGTCCGTCAGGAGCTGGAACAAATCAGCTGCCGTTGCCATAAAACTGGCCTCCGTTGAAACGGTCGATGTGTTCACGGATTTTTGGGGCCCATTCTTGGGAACAGAAACAGGTGCTGCCTGCGTCAACGGCGCCGCCGAGGTGGACGCAGCAGCGGAAGCGGCCGTAGCAGGCGCAGGAGTAGTAGCACGACTGGAATCGGCGCTAACGGTCAAATCCTTTCCGTGTTTCTCGACGATGGCGGCAGGGAACTCCGCGAACTTGGTCTCTAGAGCAGGGGGAAGAAGCTTCCTGACAACATCGAAAAACGCGTCGACTTCAGACGAATGCGCGGTAGTGAGACTCCATTCGTACTATTCAAACGCTGTCAGCGATGGGCTATTGTCAGATAGAAACAATCCGCACAGAGTAATCGGACAGGCCATCGACGGTCACTTCGTGCGACACCTAAGTTCAATGAGCCTGCGTCGTTTGATATATTCTAGCTATTAAGACAAACCTCGGGGATAGTGAGCTTCCCCTTGACCTCTGTACCATCGCTCGTCGTTCCAGACCATCGCATGACCACTTTACAATCGAAGATCGTGATGAGCCTACGGAGAGTCACGGTGTCATTACAGCCATGCCTATTCATGAACGGCTAGAACCCACTTGGACTTCCTCTGTCCCAGTTCCACATCGCCATCTACTTCCGTGACGCTCTCGACAGAAATTGCTTCGTCCTTGTCGCTTCTGACTGAAATAGTCGGCAGCTCATGCTTGAACCAGTCCTTGGCCCACTGTGTCACGTTCTTGTTCTTCCAGTGCCAGTTTGCGGTCGAAGGTGGAAGAGCCATTTTGGATGCAAAGAGACGCGTAGATCAAGGGAGCGAGGAGATACTGACAGGGCAAAGGGGTGAAAATGCAAAGCAAGGCCCGACGGGACGAGCTATTTGCTGTCCTGAGTTTCTACGACCTTCCTTCGTTTTCTTCGGCTTCAAACAAATAATCAACGCGGCGCACAACTTCTTGCAGATATCCTGATGAGACAGCTTTCTGAAAATCTGCAGAATTCAAGAAAAATATGGCCAGCGAAGTATGTATCCTGCCTTCGGTGGCTCTGCGAAGATGACCAGTGGACCTGTGATCACGTTTTCGATACATAACCGCATACGGTCACAACTTATGTAAGTTTGGAGAAAAAAATACATTTTATAGATGAAAACATGGTATATTCATAAACTTTGTAAAAATTTCCGGCCACATCAGACAAATTGCAAGTGTATTTTTTACTAAAAGAAAAATGTTGCGATCCGAAGCAATTACTGACTCTTTCCCAGAACCTGTGCCAGTTGTTCACTAAGGATTGGGCATTGAATAACGCTCGTCGCTCGGTTACTTATCTGCATCGCTCTAGCTGAATGTCTGCGGTCTGAAATGCATGAATGTCGGGTAAGAAATCCTCGGTGCAATTGAAAAGCATTTCTTGCGATCCATTGCTCCAAGTGGGCCAGAACGGGATAATACTCGGCACGTCAATCCTCATATTCGGGTTATTCGCCAAGGCAAAGTTGAAAAAAGACGATACGAAGGCTGTATCAAAGGCTGAGTTATTGTAGGGCGGCACGCCAAGGCTGAGACTATGCAGATGCAAGTCAATAACGTGATATCACCCTTGTACCATAAAAAGGTGCTTTACGAAGGGAGATAATAACCCAAGTCATCTCCATGATAAGCAGGCGGTATGGCAAACAGACCCTGGAAAATATTGAGATGGACAGTCCTCCTGTGAGCGAGATGCAACGATCTGACCTTCCGGCCCTTGTCCTCGAAAGCGTGGACTAGACCGTAAGACGGACATACAAAAATCGCTGACGAGGTGACAAGTCAATCGATACTCATACGATCAACAGGAAAATCCAAACCATCTCCCATGATGTCGCTCGCAGTATCATAGATGTCGGTAAAGTTGGCGTACAGTTCTGACACCGTACTATAGACGGAATTGTCCAGCAGCGGGAGTAACAAGGAAAGGTATTCTTCGATGCTCAGACCGTCGACGAGGTCGACATCTACGAAAATATTGTCTTCGTGAGCGTTGGTCATGGCAACGTAGATAAGGAAGAAATTGTTGCCTTACCTCATTGATGGCCTTCTCGTTCATGGATGCGTACGGCGATTGCACGATCAGACTCCCGTCGATAACAGGTACGAACACGAAGGTACCAGAAAATGCCAAGAAGGACATATTAAGACTGACACCCTGCAGCACATCTGTATCCACATCTTGAAGACACGCGAATCTGTCGTTCGCGCCTGTGCAGCTGGTTTAAATATGTAAGCCACTGCTCGGCGCTGGGGTACGTAGAACCAGAAGCACGAATGGTCCGTACTTTGTGAAAGATACGACATTGTTATAGATAATCTGAAAACGATCAACTATTGGCGAGTGCGTAGAATTGGAATGTTTGCTGTACCTCGGGAATAGAATCGTTATAGAAATACTGAGACGGAAGGAAGTGAGAAGGGATGTAAAACTGGTAACGGCCGACTTGAACAGACGCGGATGTGTCGCGCCGCCATGAGCAATGACATGTTGTATAATGGATCCAGCGCCAGCAGACTCGCCCTATATTGTCACATCATCTGGGTCCCCACTAAAGAGCCTGACCTGAGAGGGATCAGTCGAGATACAGGAGAGGTAGACACATCCGTACATTGGTCTGTATCCATTGTAACGCAGACTCCTGGTCCACTGTGTAGTTCGGTTGTCATAGAAAGAAGGTAGAAAAAGTAAAAACAGACCCAATCGCGCCTTTAGCACCCCTTTTGTTTTGGTCTCACGTTCAAGGAACCCAGAAACGCCTAGACGATACTGAATGACCACAATGATAGCATGGTAACCAGATGCGCGAATGAAATCATCGCCATCGTACATTGACGCGTTGCCAGCCGCCACCATGGATCCACACGATTACTGGAGAAAAGCAGATGAATCATTTTCTCCGGGGACATATACACTATCAACACGATTCGTACGGAAACAAGAGACAGAGATCAATCATCAGACTCACCCGAGGAATATGGCTTCCGAGTCGTAAGCAGACGCTGCAACGTAAATACCGACGGTCAGAATATTCAGTCGCGAACACCGCATACGCCGGAAGCATGGAAGCCGGAGCCCGGGTACCGCGGCCATATGTAAAACATACGGCGGAGGTATGTCTTTTGCTTTTGGGGTAAGTACGTGGAGTTCGAGCCTGTGTGGTGCTTCAAAGTTCCAAGATGCAGCTATTTGACTACGTGAAACGGGGTTGCACGGTTGCTAAAATAACTGATTCAAACTGTAAGCGTCTTTCTTACTTATGCAACTACTGGCCGGAGTGTCGCATATTCATAGTCAGTGATTCGACCCGAGTCTGTCTGCGTCCGCCGTCAGTGGCTGACCTGAGGTCCGCCAGTCGGCGCATGGATTAATGGCTATCAGAGTGACAAGAGAAAAAGGACATCGCAGAGAAGATCAATTCAGTGCTTTACGTTGCCCAGAGATGTCCAAATAACCATGCAGCTTGGATCACTGGGAAGCTCTGACTTCGTCAGACCAAGACCTTGCGATTATGTACGTTTTTCATGCCAAATTATCTTCAAAAAAGTCCAAGTCACGGTCTGCAATGTTGTGGTTGAACCAACGCCCGGACCTCGGAATCTCTCGGAATGGGCACGCAGGGTCCTCGGAACATAAATCTTCGGCTTTCTGCATGTCCTTCAAACATCCAAATTAAGGCTCGAAACTGACGTAGATTCATACTTTTGCATATTATTTGTATTCCTGTATGGTTCTTTACCTAAGGCAAATTGATATTGGATAGCGTACTTACATTGATGGGCGCAGAACATCGGATGTTAAACATGATCGATCGCGGCTCGGAGCCTTGAAGTAAGCAAAGAGGATATGAAAAGAAAGGTGGCAGAGGAAAGAGGGAAGAAAGGAACGTGAGGGCACGAAATGAGCAAAACAAATGTGTATGTACAGAGCCGGAGAGAAGGAGAGTGGCGACAGAGAAGCAACAACTAGTAATAATTGTATTATATAACAATTTAGTATAGCCGACGGATCAGAGCAATCCTCATAGGATACGCTGACTAAATGTTATCTTATCAATTCAATAGAGCCGACGGATCATATCGAGGAACGAAAAGCCCCGCAATTATGAGAGTGAGAGACCTTTCTTCGCAAGGTAATAAGTTTGCATCCAGATCTAATTTGAAGAACAGAGAAGTGTTAGGTGGACGCCGCACGGGGATCAGACTCGAGCGTGCGGAAGGGCTCCAAGAGAGAAGAGGGCGCGACGATCGAGGAAAATAAGTACGAGAACACTGCGGAAAGACGATGAGACTACAGAAACTGAGCTCTCGCTGTGTCGCAACAAGTCGACAAGAAATGTCGAGAACAGATGGTTCATCGGGCGGCGTTATGAATTGATCAAAAAAAAAAAAAAAAAAAAAAAAAATGACAATGCAGATAGATGTTGTAGTGTTCGAAGCGGACACGCACGCCCACAATGTGCGACATCGACTACAAAAACGCCTGACGGTAGGAGAAGGGACGACAGCCGCTCTACGCAGTAGTCATCTTGGACGCCACAGTCCGCTCGCTCTCGAGTTTGGTCTTATTACGCTCGAACGCCTGCTGACGACAATCCTCCATCTTATTGCAGCTGTGGTGCTCCGGGAGACGATGCTACGCGCGACAATAGGTCAGCATCTACAGGCGTGAACACGAGATAAGCATGCGAGCCACTGACCGAACCACAGAACAACATCGAGCAATGCGGACATGAGCCTATGATACGGAGCGCGGCGGAATTGCACTGCTCATCGGTGCCGAGCTGGTGCTGGCAGCGCTTCTTGGCAGGCATGTCTGGAGAAAAGAGGATATCTGTGTTGTGGGAGAGCTTAGTGCCACAGAAGGAGCGGTCGTGTGTAGAGGCCGTAGAAGCGAATTGAGGGGCTGGCAGATATAAAAAATCGTCAGAGGAGCGAACGATAACGGCCGGAGGGAAGGGAAACTTACGAGAGCCTCAGACGGAGCTGCGACGAATGAGAAAACCGAGCAGACCGCCTCGACGGACTCGCCCTTTATGAACCCAAGACGCGTAAGCCTCCACGTGGCAACCATCAGCACAGCATTATCCATTTTAGGGACAACTCAACGCCAAATATGGTTCATGTGGCGCAGTCTTTTATGCAATGACTCCGTTTTTGGCGTCAATCGAGCTTTTGTGTAGAGCTACTACAGCAGTGGCCTCAGGATACAATACAGTTATCCTTATCGGACTTGCTCTTGCCGACGCCCACCGCTACGGCATTCAAGCACTGGGCATCGAGCGACAATTGGATTCGTGTATTGCTGCTTGCACACCATTTCCTATAATTTTCTACAAGCTCCAGATGCTTCGTTGTGACCGATCCAAGTTCTGCTGATCTCTCCCAGCAAGTTTTACGCTACAAGGCCCGATTTTACCCGACGTACCAACTCTGTTCATGACTCGGGCAGCTCCATGGGTGTGTTCACTGCCATGTTTCCTTCGTGACTCGCGGCTATGCGCGAGTTTTCGTAGAGTCGCGTCGATATGGCGTCAACTGACAGTATTGTGGCCGTTTGGCTGTTCCCGCCCCAATTTCTGCAGTCCTTCCTTATCTTAAGGGCCTGCTTGAAGATATCAGATATGACCGGTATGATCATGACCTCTTGTGATCACATTTCAGGATATCAGATTTCAGAACCCAGACGCGGAAGAATCTCTCATGTTCCTTAGTGGCGATTCTATGGCACTATTGTCAAGAGTATGTTTGGTTAGCTTGTCCTCAAGTGGTTAAGCAAGTTCGTATAAGTACTGACAACGAGTCCGCGTACCCATAGATTTGACAGGTGTGGCCAATAAGCACAGAAAACAGACATTGTTGTGATATTGAGAAAACGGAACCGACTACGAAAATGCAATATCCAACTATCCATCCTATAGCTACAAGGCAAATTTTCTGCAAGGCAGTTCCCTGAATGAGAAAGCTACAACACCGTTATCAACGGACTCCGGACCGCACGGCGATCAGGCAGAATCCACACCGCCGAGACCGCGTAGTAAAGAGATTGTCACCATCGTCCCCACCTGCGGTTCCCACCTTTACAGTCTAAACAGACGGACCGGTCCGACCCCATCCGGCCCTCTAGCGGGAGTCGATATCGGTCCACCGTCTTGAACCCCGATAAATACCTTGAGAATGTTGAAATACCAGGCCGAAAAGGGTAGTCCCACGTGAGGAGGTCGAGGTCGAGAGTCCATCAACCCCGCGAGTCACGTCAACCGCTGACAGCATGACTCAACGTCGCTACCCGATGGCAGCGGCGTCATCACCGACGCCCTCGACGTCGTGGCGCACGACGCCAACGATATATACATCAATATGTAGTGAAAAATGACCCAAAAAATTTTAAAAAATCAAAAAAGGCAGTGCACGTGAGGAGATCCAGGCCAAGGGCCCATCAACTTCATAAGTCACATCATCGCGCCGACGTCAAACGTCAGCTCGTTGACAGCGTGACTCAACACCGCTACCCGATGACGGCGGCGTCACCACCGACGCCCTCGTCGCCGTGGCGCACGACGTTGACGATATCTGCCTCAAAAAAATCGTAGAAAATCGCAAAAAATTTCAGAAAAAAATAATACTCTCATGTGAGCAGGCCCAGACCAAAGTCCGGACCATCAATTCCACAGCCTACGTACACTGACAGTATGACTCAACCTCATCACCTAGTGACGGCGGTGTCGCTCTCGTCGCCGTGGTGCACGACATCAACGATATGGGCCTCAAAAAAATAGCAGAAAATCACAAAAAAATACAGGAAACACTAAGGCCAACTTCTACCATTACTAGAAGTCTGGATAGATTGGAAATATTGGTCTGTTTGGATTAAGAGGGTATGAACTGCCATGGCATGATGTGAGCTCGAAAAAATCATTAAAAAAAGTAGTTACTGTCTGTACATACCTTGAAATGAACAGTGGCGTTTCCATGGTGCCAGTCCACAGATAGCGCGTGAAATTTTACACATTGGGGTCGTGTGCCAAAACCTCCATTAACTCAGCACCTTGGTTTTCCAAGACCCCCGCATCACACTCATCTGCCTCGTTGTCATCGGAGCTTTGATTGTCGGACTCGTGGATGCCATCATCCATGTGTCGCGCCTTCTGCTTTCGTGCATTTGGAACACCTACTGACGGCGGTGCATCGCCCTGTACAATACGTCGTACTGGACAAGGTGAATTTTATGATCGAATCTGTTGTTTTGAATAGGCCCACCTTCTGCTCGCGGCGGCCTTGAAGACTGGCCATTGCAAGCCGTCATCGGCTGCAACTGCACAAGCGTCGTGGCTACGAATGGAAGCATAAGCGGGAACCGAGCTGACGATGTGCCAGCACCAAGGGGCGCACCGAAGACTCAGTCCGCTTCTTCGCGTTCCGGGAACTTGTAGAGTATGGCGGCATAGGCAACCGAAGCGGAAGCCGTAGGCGTGGAGGGCGGTGGGGCAGGCGTAAGAGACCCGGATCCTCGACCACAAACGAGGCCGCTTGAAGTATCTCAGACTCCGTGTGTAGAACGTGCCATAGTGAGTAATCTTCGGGGGCGGGGCGGGCTTGATGTGAACCACGGAGCTAAGGGTCGATGGGAGCTCCTCAACTAACGGGCGCCGGTTCTTCCTCCACTCCAACCCGAGCCTCGGTCGCGAAAGCCGCTTCAAAGTAGCAGGCTGCGTTACAGCTTTATGTCGCCGTCTAGTGGAAGTACGAGCTGTTGAAGTTGCTAATAGTCGTATGCTAGCGGCACCACAGTTGCCTCCTGGGACTAGACCGTCGACTTGATGTTCTCGCAAACTTAATAGTTCAAACGGAGCTGCCTCTTCAACGGTATTTCAACATACGTCGAAGTGCCGAAAGACCCAAGTGTCCCTGCGACGAAGGACCTTGAGCACAACCTGCGGTCGGAAAAGCGAGTTGTCTATGCAACGGAAGCACCCGCTGACGGTAAAACTCTGACCACTAACTACTACTACACCGACCGGAACTATCGCCACTGGGTCGGGTACTGTGGGGAGGGCCGGTAGGACGTCAACCACTTTGTGGTCGATGAGTGGGTCAATGTGTGTTTATACCGAACGTTCTACGCAAAAGTAGTCTACCAGAGGTCCTTCATTCGAGATGCGTGGCACACCAGAGTTACTTGAACAGTGACTTTAAGCTGTCCACGTTCTTGAATTGTAAAAAAAAAAAAAAAAAAAAAAAAATGGCCACAAAAGTCGGGCTACGGTCCAGTGAAGTCCACAAGCTAACGGTCATCAGCCGACTCGTCGTTCAGCAAACTTACCTTGATCTTCTATGTTGCTGTACGGGCCTGGGTGCTTCACACCGAGTGTGCCAGAGGCGTGGGAAAACACCTGCGTACGAATAACGTAAAACTTGTGGCTGTCGCGTCACACAGCGTCGGCTACAGCAGTGCGCATGCATTGGGAGACTGTACGCAATCAGACGGCAAAACAGTCCAAGCGCACAAAAGTATCGGACACTAGCACTAGAAGATACATTGGAACGCGCGACAGCGGTAACACAAAAAACAAGACAGATAAAGAAAGAGGATTACAATAGAAACATAACACCGTACAAACCGTACGACATCAATGGGGTCGTCGGAAGGGTTATCGCGACTGCAATGACCTTTCCTAGGACATGACTTGGATGAACCAGCCACGCAGCTTCACCCACGTATGTCGGAAAGGGACAACTTGCTGGTCAGGCCGCTATCCAACGTCGCCCCCACACCCTACTCTATAATGCCGATGTAATCTTTTATGGTGCCTGTCGCGGACTGAAAGAGAAGAATAGAGCGTCCGATTGTATAAACAGAGCATTACAAGGAAAAAAGTACTCACGATTTCGGTCGCATCGACACGGGTGCCAACGATATGAGACGGACTTTCGTGTTCTTCTCGACGAAATACGGGTGCAAATGAATTTGTAGCGGAAGAAACGGTGGGATAGGCGGCGGCGGCATACACAGCGAAATGAAAAGCAGGCATGACTGAGCGTAGGCAGGGAGAATGTAATGGCTCACAGCTAACTTGTTCATCGGACGTGAATGACGGTGAGCTTGAGCAGGGAACGAACTGTAAATCAGGGCGTATTAGCTGCAAAAAGTCGGCATGAGCAGCCGGGAACGGAGTGGCAGGCGGAGCGGGAAAACAGGTCCGTTGTGAGACGAACACCCGTAACAAACCCACGTTCACGAAGAATCCCATTTATACAGCCGGCGAGCGCAACAATCAGACGCACGCCAGCAATCGACCTCAATGCAAAAGATTACAAACCTTCATAACCCAATTTATAATCCCATCCATGGGCTCACCCCGGGCCTTTGGAAACCCAGCATATATGATGGTCTCGGACGAAACACCGGACGCGTTGCAAATTGGAGGGGTGAAAGATTGAGTTGCTTTTCGCATCGCTCCCACCTGCTGTCGGAGATCACTGGCGAGATGGCTTCAGTCATCTTTTCTGAGCATGTCCCATGCATCTACAACATTTATGCCGGGAACCCACGTGGAAAGTGTCCACTGGATATACCAGCTACCGTCGCAAGGGATGGTAGCAGCATCTATCAGTTAGAGCGTATTGACGATGCCGCTCAGATTGTCGCATCAGCAAAACTGGGAGGAACGTATGAGAGGTTGTGAGCTGTTACGAGAGTACATGACTGACATGATTGCTTCATGACAATTTCAGTGTCTCACGAACGCTCGTCATTTCTTACCAAGTTGATAACTTGTCATAACCCCCTATAATATTTGTTTCTAATTAGGATAAGTAGTAATATTTCAGACAAGTATGAGGTCTTATAAGATGAGAAGATCTTCTGGGTGCATCATGGTGTTTGTTTATGGATTAATTGCAATGCAGCACAATTATCTGTTCTAATGACGAGGCAAGACATCAAGCATGATAGAGAGCAATTAAAATACATATATATTGCACAATAAACAGATACTACACTAGAATACACCAGCGACATTGCCCACTGCCACAAGTTGACAGAGCAGCCAACCGTCATCGAGACAAATTATGAGGCGGCCATGCCATCACCGTGGCCTGAGGTAGCACTTCGTGCGGCACGTTGAGCGGCTAGCTTGTTCGCGGACTGGGCAGTGGTAATGGATGTTGATTTGACCGAATTCGGGGAAACCTGACTGAAGCAATTACGAGTTAGAGCGACTGTTCGAAAACAAAACAATTGAAAACTTACGAGAACTGCACACTGGCAATAGGCAATGGCCCGGGATGTCATCTGACCATCCACGCTTCGACGATGTGCCACATCCGACTTCGCTCACGAGATGACAGACTTGCAACCATGACGAACTCACATGTTGAACCACAATCTGCGCGTGTAGTGAAGACCCACGGCCACAACGAATTTGCACATCAGGCCACGATCTGCATACGTTGCGGTGTGAAAAAAGAGGGGGAGGAAACCAGCGGATGACAAACTCACGACCACGACAAACTTGCAAATCGAACTGTGATCTGCACACATAGTCAAGACCCATGATCACGACAAACTTGCACATCAGGCCGCGATCTGCATGTGTCATACATGTAAAAAGAAGAGGGGGAAAACAAGTGGATGACAGACTCACGATCACGACGAACTTGCACGTTGGACCGTAATCTGCATGTGTCATGCATTAAAAAAGAAGAGAGAGAAAATGAGCAGATCACAGACTCACAACCACGACGAACTTGCACATCGGACCGCGATCTGCGTACGCAGTCAAGACCCACAATCATGACGAACTTGCACGTCAGACCATGATCTGCATACGTTGTGCATGGAAAAAGAAGAGGGAGAAAACGAGCGGATGACAGACTCACGACCACAACAAACTTGCATATTGGACCGTGATCTGCATGCGTCGTGTGATTGTCTCAACAATCAACAACTAAAACAGTCGTACCTATTGAAGATACCATCGCATCGAAAGAGAAGTCGAAGCGCCAACCACAAGGACACATGAAGCTTGCAGCTTGGAGGCCGATACCATAGTATAGCACGCCATGAAGGTAAGGATGAAGGAACATTTCACGGACTTGTTCGTTTTCAACCAGTTCGTTCGGCAATTGCCGGCATTTTCGGGTCTGCCGCAGGCACCCTCGGCCTACAGGCGACTTGGCCAGACTTGGCTGCGGTGGCCTGCGGCAGCTGCATGGTGACACCACATCTCCGAGTTGTCAACGCAGTGACAGTCTCTGCCAGTGCTCATATCTGTTAGCAGCCTCGAGTACCATGTTTCTCTGCTTCTCATATTAGTGTATAATGTGCATAAGTACATACATATACTGAAATGTGCTTATGGGTTACAGTATGTTAGAAGCTGAGGGCAATTCTTTGAGCCTGTCATGTCATTGTTGTGATTGACAAATGAGTATCTCGACACTCTCGTAATATGACCATGGTACCTTTTGAAGGAGATAATGGTAGGATAATGATCGGGATGCCAGTACAACAGTAAACAACAATTATCTGGCTCTCGTTTGCTATTATAATCTATTATAATCACCTTGTAATTTCTATTTGATATCATGATCTAAACGAGATCAAACGAGATTTTCCCGGATTTGCTGATGGGCACTACTCCTTCTGCTGTTAGCGAGATGACCGCCAATGACTTCGCCATTATCATGATCGACATCAGCGAGCCCTTGCACCGTCGCATCGACGCCGCGCGTGAAGTTGGCGAAATGATCGTGAGTGTTGCTTCTTCATCGCCGTGCCTCATGACTGACAGTATGCGCTAGACCGCCGCTCGAACCTCCAAAATTTTGTCGTCCGAGCGCTTCGCCGCTGTCTGCAACGTCTTCACGACCGAGTTATACCGCTTCGCCGATGCCTCGTGGCTCTCGTGGGCCAAGCCCTTCGACTCTACCTGGCATGACGATTTTTCAATGGTTCCTCGGCTGCACGCCCGGGTGGTTTTTAGTGCTTACCGTCAGGTGCTTCCTTATCGACCGCAGAGCTTCAGTTATGCCGCTAGCTACCGTCTCCCTCGGAACCTGAAACCTAACTGTAAGGTCTATGCGTGTTTGCCCAATCGTCACCAGCGGCCGACGCTCCTTCGTGGTCCGTTTCACCTGAGCCCGTTCCTAACGTCTCGGCTTCTGCCGCAGCACCCTTAACTTTCTCCGCCGTCTGCTAGTCCCTTCTCACGTCCTCTGCTCCTTCTACTGCTCCGGCATACCCTGTATGCTTTTGGCCTTACCGGTCCGTACCCTCACTGCGAGCTGCTACTCCGTGCGCTTTCGTGTCCGCGCGAGCGGCTTCCACGTCAGTCTGGCCCGCCTCGTCCCTCTCGTTCTGCTGATTCGCACTCAGAGCGAAGTCGGACTTCACGTCCGCGGCCGTAGTTTCGGGCTTACCTCCGGGTAAGGCTGACCATGGTTGCACCGGTGTAGTCGGTGACGTCTGATTAGTTGCTCCGCGTCCGCACAAGATTCGATAGATGAGCAAGGAACTGCGATCTACGACCGTTCCGTCTGGTTCAACGGATCCCTCCAGCCAGTTACTTTTTCCTGCCGTTCCTCTGCAATCCGAATGGACATTTAGTTGCTCTGCTGCGTACCGGTCTGCTGCGCTAGGTAGTAGTATCCCTCGGAGCTATATTAACGTGTCGTGCGGTTTGTTCTGGTAATGGTCGACTCCGTGGTACCCTCCGCTCTTTAGCCCGAGGTTTCGTAGCGT